>JARQOC010000008.1:63856724-63934092 GCA_033576535.1 Allobates femoralis | reverse complement strand
GAGATCAGAAAGACCAAACAAAGGTAACCCAGCTAAATGCTTTCTTATATGGTCAGAACACTTCCTGAACCAGAGTCACAGTCATGGCAAGGGATGCAAAAGCTGCCTGTCCACGAGAAGCAGAAGTGGATAAATGCCGCTAATGAAGAGATGGAGTCCCTTCACCAGCTCCAGACATGGGAGCTTACGGAGCTACCACAAGAAAAAAGAGCTATCGGATGTAAGTGGGTCTTCAAAAACAAATATGACTCAGAAGGAAAAGTTCACCGACTTAAGGCAAGATTGGTCGCAAAAGGGTACTCGCAAAAGTATGGTGAAGATTATGATGGTACATTTTCTCCAGTTGCAAAGCAAATTACATTCAGAACTTTAATGTCTGTAGCTACAGTTCAACAGATGACAGTGAGGCATTTTGACATCAAAACAGTCTTCCTACATGGTGATATTGAAGAAGAGTTGTACATGAGCCAACCTGAGGGATATATTAAAAAGGGCAAAAGCACTTGTTATAGAATGCAAAATTCTCTCAATGGACTTAAGCAGTCGGAAGTGCATGGAACTCAAAAATGAACAAAGTTTTGATGGATGAAGGATTTAAAAAGGTCTCAAGCTGATCCATGTTTGCATAGGAAAATTGTAGGAAAGGAGTGAATGTATGTTTCTCCTATATGTAGACGATGTAATCATGTCTCGTCTAGATGAAAAGGAAATTACAAAGCTAGGTGAAATCTCAACCAGCACTTTGAGACCAAGGACCTTGGAAATGTGACATTATTTGGAAATCTAATCCAGAGAGAGTAGATGGGAGTTTTCTTCTCAATCAAAGTTCTAAAATTTCCGTAATCCTAAACCAGTTTGGAATGTCAGAAGCCAAAGGTGCGTCGACACCAATGGATCCATCCTACCTAAAGTTGGAAGGAGAAGAAGATCTGTTACCCACCAATGAGAGTTACAGACAAGCAGTGGGGACGCTTCTGTACATAGCAACCACAGCAATATCTTAAGGAAACTCAAACGTTAAATCTTAAGATATCTGCATCAGGGGATCTCACTCTCAGAGATTATGTGGATGCAGCTTGGGCTAGAGATACAAGTGATTGGAAATCAACAAGTGGTTACTTGTTCAAGTTAGGAGAAAATTCAATTTCTTGGTCCAGCAGAAAACAAGTGTCAGTCGCATTGTCTTTTACAGAAGCAGAATATGTGTCTGCTGCTTATACAAGTCAAGAGGTTATTTAGTTGAAACTGCTTTTGGAAGATTTTGGCAAGCCACTAGTTCAGCCAACAGTCATCTATGAGGAAAACCAAGGATGTATTAAACTTGCCAGCAGAGATAAGATTATTGCAAGAACTAAGCACATTGAAATATCACCACTTACATGACTTATTGGAACATGGTGTACTAGAGTTTGTTTATTGCGAGTCTGACAAGATGTTAGTATGACAAGCCCATTGTCGAGAGCCAAGTTTGAGGACTTCAGAACCGCAATGGGACTAACAGGATAAGTAGTTGTTGAGTGAGGGTGTTCGATTATGTTTAGTGCAACAACTCCATTCCTGTATATGTAAGTGTTCTATTGATAGGAGTGTGCATTGTCTATAAAGGTAGATAAAAAAACACTCCCAGAGGCTCACACACAGGAAAGACCATGTGACTGTAACCAGTTTCATGTGTCTGTGCATGAGAGGTGAATCAGCCTACTGATGCTGCACCAAGGCACTTAAGATATGTATATTCCTGATTCCATGAAGCCTATCATGTCTGCACCTGTTTATAGCTAATTAAACCTCCGTTCTATTGTCAACACGCTTTGAGAGTATCCTGAAGGATCCTCTGCTAACAAGTTATAAATGTGACTGTCATTCTTTTATAACACCTCATACAGCACAATTATATCTCCCTGATACAGTTAATGTAGTATCAGTTACCTGCAGTCCTATGTAACACCACAGATAACATAGTGATAAGTTTCTGAGTACAGATAATGTAGTAGATGTCACCTGCAGTCCTTTGTAACACCACAGATAAAACAGTGCTAACTCTTTATGTACAAATAATGTATTAGATGTGACCTGCAGTCCAATGTAACATCACAGATAAAACAGTGATAACTCTCCACGTACAAATAATGTAGACTGCCAAGACCCACCCACCGGTTCTCCCTGCCGCACAATGAGCAATGAAGACACATGGGATATCTTTTTTCCAACTTTATTGAGGGTATAAATGTAACACCTCTCATATGTAATTGAAAACAGGGGGTTGCGTTGTTTTGGCAGCAGCTCCACTGTTGGCACAAATCCGCCTTATAAACCAGAGGGGAAGAGACCCGATGCCCTCACCAGAGCCCTCATCCACCAGCTGCGACTTATTCAAAGTAGCCAAAGATTAGGGAGGTAGGTTGTGAGCAGTATGGGAAAGAGGAAGAGGATGGGCTCAGGGCAAAGCTTATAAGTGTAGCTGGGAGTGCAGGAGTTAATTACTGAATTCACCCTGGACAAGAATACCGCTAAGATATTCTGTCGTTTTTCTGTTGTAGAGTTATGACAGAAGAAGACACCAATGTCAAAACGTGTCCTCTGCTACTTCAAATATGACAGTCACCCAGAAACGTCTATCTATCTACTTAGGAGAAGGGGACAAGGCGCAGCACGGCAGCAATAGTGGAGTGCAGGCAGAACAAAACTTTACTTATAAAAGCTTCTGATACATAAAAACCAAATAACAGGATTGCAGCACCCCAGCCCCAATGCACAGAGAACTCCACCCAACAATTCGCCCCACCTATATTTCATGCTGGAGTAAAGTTCCCACACACCAGAGCCGGAGCGCCGAGACCCAACACCGACTGTAACTATCTAACTTGTATCCACATTAGTTATATATCTATTCCAGGTGGCTACGCCAACACGATGCTATGGGGGCGGACCACTGGGCTAGAAATGACATCAGCTTAAGGCCTGCAGCAATACAGGGGTCCATAGAACGCTAGTTCCCAACTGCGATATGGCATCCAGGAGCCGAGAGGTCTCCCAGTTCTCAGTCCGGTAGCAAGCACGTGTAAAGGAGTGGTAGCCCTGTAGTAACTTATACCGGACAGCTCCCTGTGACATCTACAGCATCACTGCCTTGGAGCCGCGTTGTTGACAGGACTGCCAACCTTTAAGTGGGGGGTATGTAACGGAGTGGGTAGCCCTGACTGTATTATTATTGAAATGGACAGTGAAGTGAACATTACACAGTTCGATACTGCCCCTTCGTGGACAATTGCTGAAATGACTGCAGAGAAAAAAAAACACTGATTGCTGATCCCCTCCCACAACAGCCTTATGCTGAGGAAGAAAAAGTGCGGGAGAGCAGTGCAGACCCAGAGCTCAGCCAGGACAGACCTGCGTGTGGTGTCTCCCGACATAGGGCTCTTTTGCAACCGGATTCTTGGGAAGAAATACCTTGTGAGGATCGCTGTTGCAACCCCCGGTCTGCAGGACATTATTTTACCGAGGGTCCAACTCAAATTCAGGACATTGCCACAGGATTACATGTGTAGGGGCTGTGACCGACATAAGGGAGCCATCTGTGCTACCGTGATCTCCCTTCTGCTGCTCGGTGTGCCCGGGGACAGAGAGAGAGACTAACAAAAATCTGTTACCTGGGAAGAAGACCAAAGAAGAGGACTGAGGAGTTTCCCCTTCAGCGCTGCACCGGGACCCGTCATCGTGAGATCCCAGACCTGCCACGTGGAAGCGACATCTTCTTCTGTGATAGACTGGTACGTGATTTGAGGGAAAGTTAAGGAAAGATATCTCCATTTTGTTTTTTTTCTTTTTCTTCTTCTTGCTGCGCACCCGGATAAAGTAAAGATCCGGGGACTCCACCATATGCATGTGTGCAGCTTGATCAGTTGACTGTGTTATAGATATGTTTTACAGTAAAGAAATGTTACTACCGGTTAAATCTGAGTATGGAGATTCTGTTGAAGCAAGACATACACACACACCCGCGGCCTTACCACCGGTCGCTACACACGTATGAAAGATTCTGTATTATGTATACTACTATATGCTGGGACTGCTAGGTGGGGATTAAAAATATGCACCCAGTATTACTTATGGTCCTGGGTGCCCAGGGGACCTGACAAGCTCCCTTTAATAGGAGTGTGGAGCCCACTGGGACAGGGTACTCGGTACCTAACCGGGGTATCACGGGGGGTATCACGGCAGTCCTTGGTCCGGACCATATCCCGGGTCCGCCCACAATGACACGCCCCCTTTTCATCGTGCGCTCTGTAATGGCGGAAATTCAAAATTACAGTCTTTGTGGCGCAGTTCAAATTCTGTTTGCCTTGAGCCCTGTAATGGCGGCAGGTTCAAAACAGTCACAAATCACAGCACATAATGCTCAGTTTACTGGGCACGGTAGATCCTGTTCATAGACGCCAAGTTGTGGAGCCCACTGGGACGGGGTACTCGTACCGGACCGGGTATCATGGGTGGTATCACGGCAGTCCTTGGTCCGGACCATATCCCGGGTCCACAATAAAGGGATTGGGGAGTTATGTACAGGGGTAAAGTCGTGACACCACCCGCAGGTTGTGGTCAGGGTGACCACCGCTGCTGCAGAACCTCCGAGGATGTTGTTTGGCAGCCAGTGATGTAATGGCTCTCCACAGGCAGAGCCTGATTCCCCGGGGCAGTGGTGATAATAGTCTATGATTGATACTGAGTAGGGGTAGTGGTAGAGATGATAGCTGCTTATGAGGGAACGTAGGGTTTGAGCACAAGGATCACACAGACTCACGGTTTTGTAGTTTTCCACATCTTTACTGTAGTTGTGGTTCAGCAAGTACTGTCCATGGAGTCTGTACCGGGGCCGGGTTGCTCCCACCCTGACCAGGGTCCTTGGCTTCCCACTCCTGTGCTGTGTGTGTGGCCCTGCTGCCACTTTAGCTAGGCTGCCGGCCCTGTCTCTCCTCACAGGTACCCCCTTGCTAGGCAACTTGAGTCTTATCTGTGTGTTTCTGATCCCGCCATGTTGCTTCGCTGTGGTACAATGCAGATCTATAACCTCCACTAGTCCGGTGTTTACTGTGCTGCATGTGTCAGTCACAGTTTCGGATCCAGTATCCGGTCTTTGCGCTCTTCCGGGGCGAGTTATGGGGTACTCAGTCTCCCAGACTTGTTCCTGTGTTTTTGTTGACTCCTCTCCTCAGACCCTGGCTAGGCCTGGAATTGAGCAGCGGACCGTGGAGAAGCCTAAGGACACGCGCACACGCTGAGTATTTGATGAGTTTTTTACCTCAGGATTCGTAGCCAAAACCAGAGTGGATAATTAAATACAGAAGTGGTGCAGGTGTTTCTATTAGAATTTTCCTCTGATTGCTCCACTCCTGGTTTTGTCTACAAATCCTGAGATAAAAAACTAATCAAATACTCAGCGTGTGCACGAGGCCTAAGGCAGCTCCTTTACACCAAAATCCTTCTTCCTCAGTTCTCCCAGGAACTGAACTACTCAATTCCTCTCTACACCAGAATATATAGGGGAGCTGCATTAGCTCCCCCTTCTGGCCTAGAGGTGCTAGTGCAGTGTTCAGTGTTGTGTGGGGAATTAACCCTTGTTGATGTTACTGTGGCATATTAACAGCTAGGGTGCCAAAGGAGCATTTTCACTAGTTATAAAATATTCAAGCACATCTTGGTATGCAGCGATTTCTGTTTATTCATAGTAAGCAATTATAGTCTCTCTACCCCCACACATTCTACAGTACAATTTGTCACCATGTGCACTTGCGTCTACCGGGCACCACAGCAGCACTGCCACTGTTTCTGACTGCCTGATTTGACAATCCCAAGGACAACATCGGCGAGGAGCCTGCATGTTCCCCCGCGTCCATGTGGGGGTTTCTCCAGGATCCCTGGTCTCCTCCCACACTCCCAAGACACAATGATCGAGAATATAGACCATGGGCCCTAATGGGGGCAGTGATGACAATGCATGCAAAGGACTGGTGAGTTAATGGTGCTGACAGCTGTGCAGCAGGGACATGTATCAGTATGGAGTTGCATCTGAGGCCAGCCATCCTACACTGCTCTGATTAGTGAAATGTATGTTCTGATCCATACACTCTGGTGCTGCTCTTTATGTGTGTGTTCAATATACCGTCCTGCTTTCTTCATAGGGGATGCCCAATCCGTCAGTGACATTGGGTGCGAGATGGGGCGACAGTTCTGCAACACCGGAGGCCAATACCGCACTGCTCCAGCTTGTGGGTCTACTCCAGCGTGCATTGCGCTGTACACCCCCGCTCAGCCTCAGGCCCAGTATACCGCCGCTGATGACTGTCAGGCAACGCAGCCAGCTGTATCGCAGCAATGCCAGGAGCAGCCCGCGGCCGGAAATGATATGTGGCAAAAAGCCGCTCTACGAATAATTACCTTGCGGATTTATTGTACCAATATCAAGTACCCGGTCTCCACAACGCGTTTCGGCGCTAATTGCGCCTTTCTCAAGTGAATCACTTGAGAAAGGCGCAATTAGCGCCGAAACGCGTTGTGGAGACCGGGTACTTGATATTGGTACAATAAATCCGCAAGGTAATTATTCGTAGAGCGGTGTTTCTGGCTGTGTCTGTAGCGCTAACACAATATCACATTGTTTAAATCGCACATTCAACCTCCCGCTGGGAAGCGTGATATCTAGCAGCTTGACCTCCAGAACCTGCCGTACATCAATCACCACTCCCTCAGAGGATCACTTGGATCAGCAGTCTGTGCATCAGAGGATCACACGAATTTGCCTCTCCAAGGCTCCGGACGGTGTGGAGATCCCACGGGGTCACAACTCAGCCCATAAACTAGTTGTGCAGTCGGCACAACTAAATAAGGTGAGCACGGGGGTCATATCACCGATCCCCTTTTACAAATATAGCAGTTTGGCGCAAACCCTTGTTCTTTTTATGTGGCAAAAAGCGGCCTGTGAGACCAGAAATGTTGCCGAGTCACGCGGGCCGGAAGTGGGCGGTCCAACTCTCAAAGCGGGCAACGGGGTTCTGTGCGCACTCCAAGAGGCTGGAGCACACAGGCTGAGTTGCTGAGGCCGGCGGGAGTTTCAGTTGGACCTCTGTTGGCCCACACCCTGCACTCAGGCAGCATCACCACTGCTGAGGTGGACGATCCCACCCTGGGGGCTCAGGGAGCTTAACGCATGCCTGGGAGGGGGGGAACCGAGGCGCTCAGACTTGTGCGCTGTTGGGGGCGGGATAGTCTGGCAGACCTCTGCTCTCACTTCGGTCCGACTGAGAGTGAACTGTTGCCCACAAGGGAGGCGAGCCATTTGGCTCCCTCCCGGCCAATTCTCTCTCTTACGTCTGCTCCCAGGGGGTCCATCATCAGTGCGGCGATGCTCACCCTGTGAGAAGTATGGTAAAGAGGAAGAGGATGGGCTCGGGGCAAAGCTTGTAAGGCCCGGGGGAGGGCCTGCACCGTGACGAGGAGAGGGGCAGTGCCCATTACTCAGCAGGGAGGAGCAGGGGTGGTTTGATTAGAAGGGCTCCGCAGTCAGGTGCAGCGACAGCAGAAGCAGCCACACTGCCCTACATTAGAAGCGACCTGCAGTCCAATGTAACACCACAGATACCTCTCGGAGAACTAATTACGAAGTACTGGAAGCCATTCTCCTTTTTACTATTTATGGTGATTTTTAAATTAATGTTTAAATCTATTTAAGGCTATGGTCACACTTAAATATAGAATTGCGTTCACCGCATCTGGATGCGGTGAACGCAATTGGCTTCAGACAACCAGCAATCCGGTAACCGGATTGCTAAAGCTGCAATCCGGTAACCAGATTACTCAGGATGTGTAATCCTGAGCCATCCGGTTACCGGATAGTTTGCTCATCCCTGAGCAAAGTGTTCTGTGTGTGTAAAACCTTTTAATTTTATTATTAAATGTTGCTATAATGTCTCTAGGGGGTGCCCACTCACCCCTAGAGACCTTCCACCCACTCAGGTGGGCATATAATGCTATAATCACTTTTGTACAGCAGCCGTCTCCTGTCAGCTGCTGTACAGTTTTATCAATGAAGGTGCCGGGCTCCTCTGAGAGCAGCGCGCATACTATAGCTATTGTAGCTATAGTATGTGTGCTGTCCGAGGTCCTGAAGCCTTATACAGTAAGATATATGGGCAGCGCTGCCCATAGATCTACTGTAAATGGCTTCAGAACCTCGGACAGTACACATACTATAGCTACAATAGCTATAGTATGCGCGCTGCTCTCAGAGGAGCCCGGCACCTTCATTGATAAAACTGTACAGCAGCTGACAGGAGACGGCTGCTGTACAAAAGTGATTATAGCATTATATGCCCACCTGAGTGTGTGGAGGGTCTCTGGGGGGGGCACCCCCAGAGACATTATAGAAGATTACACATCCTGAGCAATCCGGTTACCGCATTGCGGATGTTACAACCGCTCTGAAAACTGCAGCCTGCATTGTTTTTATGCAGGCTGCAGAGCCGGAGGCGGTAATCGGATTGCTTGTGAAGCAATCTGGTTTTTATAATAGGCTCCTATGAGGAGCGTTTCCTGATCCGGTTTTGAGCTTTTTAAAAGCTCAAAACCGGATCAGTTTAAAAAAAAAAAAAAAACGGATGTGTGACCCTAGCCTAAGCCACTGCTAAGTATATAAAGGTTATTTTCCTAGTTTTCACTTTTGGATTACTGTCTAAAATGTATACTGTAACAAGTGCACTGTAGCAGCTTCATATGTGAGATTGCTGAATACAAACCTTTAAAAACATGATGGAAATGACATGCGGTATATATAATGATGAGGATGAAGTCACATAAATATGACTCTTCACACAAGCAGATGATCACATTCGTTAGGAGCCTAACTGGCTCTGAAGTATTTTTTATATGCAGGACATGATCCCATTATAGGAGAATTACTCTTTAATTGATGCATAATTATTTCCTTTACAGATAATTAACCTATTGACTGTGTACACTGTAGCATCTGCATTCAATCACATGTAACTCCCTCTGAGGGTCACCACCGAGGACATTAATTTTATGGAACAAACCTCACATTTAACATCCATCTCAGGGCTGGATATGCAAACCACAAGAGGGGGAAGGAATGTGAATGAAATGAGACTGAGTGAAGACTGCAGAAGAAAAGGACAGCAGCTCCACTGACTAAAACTTAGATATGTTACATTAATCATGTGGTGTCAAAAGTAACAGACAGCAAGTATCACTTTGCAGCAAAAAACATTAAGTCATGGGTTATGCATGTTAACTGTATGTAATTACTTTCATTCCCCCGTAATAAAACAAAAGTATCCTAGGAGTTATACCCCTAACAAAACAGATTATTATTTGCAGTTTCCAGAGCACACATCCTCCTTCATCAGGCACATTTACAAAGGACATTTAAAGACGACCTGTCACCCTCCCTGCTACATAGAAATCTAAATGCAGCACTGAATGCAGCATGTCTGCTGCATTCAGGGAAGGGGTCCCCCACGTGTCTGTGTGCTGTTTACCCTGAGATATAGCCTAAGGGTGGAGGCACACTAGGAGCGTGTAAAACGGAGCGTATTGTAATGATAAGGCAAGGTTAAAAAATAAAATTAAGGTTTTTGTTCCAAATGGAGAGGTGTGGGAGTGATGGCTTTGGACTTTACTGATCTTGAGTCAGTCTGGTGGTGGTGTGAATGTGTGCATGTAGTAATGCATGACAACTCTTTGGTTCTTGCCCCTTAAGCTAGGGTCACATTTGCGTCAGCCTTTTTGCTCACGGATCTGTGAAAAAATTTAGAATTCTGCAGGCTGAACGCAGCCTTAGCACAGCATTAATGTTCTGTAACACTACGCTAATTCTAGCAATTGATTCCTATGGGTGCGGGACTTACAGCACAGGCTGCCGCTGGACACAGAAATTCCGGAGTTTCAAATCTCGCAGCTCATAGGAAAACACGGTTTGCAGCGTTTTCCTGTGCAGTCCGAAATAGTGCGAGTATGAATTTCTGTGTCAAGCGGCAGCCTGCGCTCTAAGTCTGGCACCCATAGGAATCTTAGGAATCAATTGTCAGCATTAGCGCAGTGTTACAGAAAATGAACACTGCACTAAGGCTAGGGTCACACCAGCGTCAGCCATATGGCCGACAAATCCATTTAAAACATAAATTTTTCAGCCTGAGTGCATAGCATTAATGTAATGTAACACTGTAACCAGGCTGCATATTCATCCCTATGGTTACCGGTAAACAAGCGTAGCCGACAGCTACTCTCCGAAGGACCGAATATGCGCTATTCTTGAGCAGACAGGAAACGCGGTTTGCTGCGTTTTCCTGTGTGCTCAGGAATAGAGTATATCCTGTCCTTGGGAGTGTAGCTGCCGGCTACGCTTGTTTACCGGTAACCATAGGGATGAATATGCAGCCTGGTTACAGTGTTACATTACATTAATGCTATGCGCTCAGACTGAAAAATGTTATACTTTAAACATATTCATCAGTCTTACGGCTGATGCTAGTGTGACCCTAGCCTAAGGCCAGGGTCACACTTGCACCATGTATCTGCTAACTGGATCCCTTTTTGACATGTGGAAATGTGTAAAAATGCATCCTTTAATGCACCCATAGACTCCAATGCAAAAAACGCAATGCAAAAGTGCATTGCATTTAGCACATTGCGTTTTTGCAACTAGCGGTACAAACATGTTCTGCAACGTTTTTGGGAATTTTGTAAAAAAACACTTGCGTTTTTTTAACATGGGCCCGTATGGGAAATGGATGCGGATGTACAGTTAGGGCCAGAAATATTTGGACAGTGACACAAGTTTTGTTATTTTAGCTGTTTACAAAAACATGTTCAGAAATACAATTATATATATAATATGGGCTGAAAGTGCACACTCCCAGCTGCAATATGAGAGTTTCCACATCCAAATCGGAGAAAGGGTTTAGGAATCATAGCTCTGTAATGCATAGCCTCCTCTTTTTCAAGGGACCAAAAGTAATTGGACAACGGACTCTAAGGGCTGCAATTGACTCTGAAGGCGTCTCCCTCGTTAACCTGTAATCAATGAAGTAGTTAAAAGGTCAGGGGTGGATTCCAGGTGTGTGGTTTTGCATTTGGAAGCTGTTGCTGTGACTAGACAACATGCGGTTAAAGGAACTCTCAATTGAGGTGAAGCAGAACATCCTGAGGCTGAAAAAAAAGAAAAAATCCATCAGCGAGATAGCAGACATGCTTGGAGTGGCAAAATCAACAGTTGGGCACATTCTGAGAAAAAAGGAATTGACTGGTGAGCTTGGGAACTGTAAAAGGCCTGGGCGTCCATGGATGACAACAGTGGTGGATGATCGCCGCATACTTTATTTGGTTAAGAAGAACCCGTTCACAACATCAACTGAAGTCCAGAACACTCTCAGTGAAGTAGGTGTATCTGTCTCTAAGTCAACAGTAAAGAGAAGACTCCATGACAGTAAATACAAAGGGTTCACATCTAGATGCAAACCATTCATCAATTCCAAAAATAGACAGGCCAGAGTTAAATTTGCTGAAAAACACCTCAAGAAGCCAGCTCAGTTCTGGAAAAGTATTCTATGGACAGATGAGACAAAGATCAACCTGTACCAGAATGATGGGAAGAAAAAAGTTTGGAGAAGAAAGGGAACGGCACATGATCCAAGGCACACCACATCCTCTGTAAAACATGGTGGAGGCAACGTGATGGCATGGGCATGCATGGCTTTCAATGGCACTGGGTCACTTGTGTTTATTGATGACATAACAGCAGACAAGAGTAGCCGGATGAATTCTGAAGTGTACCGGGATATACTTTCAGCCCAGATTCAGCCAAATGCTGCAAAGTTGATTGGACGGCGCTTCATAGTACAGATGGACAATGACCCCAAGCATACAGCCAAAGCTACCCAGGAGTTCATGAGTGCAAAAAGTGAAACATTCTGCAATGGCCAAGTCAATCACCAGATCTTAACCCAATTGAGCATGCATTTCACTTGCTCAAATCCAGACTTAAGACGGAAAGACCCACAAACAAGCAAGACCTGAAGGCTGCGGCTGTAAAGGCCTGGCAAAGCATTAAGAAGGAGGAAACCCAGCGTTTGGTGATGTCCATGGGTTCCAGACTTAAGGCAGTGATTGCTTCCAAAGGATTCGCAACAAAATATTGAAAATAAAAATATTTTGTTTGGGTTATGTTTATTTGTCCAATTACTTTTGACCTCCTAAAATGTGGAGTGTTTGTAAAGAAATGTGTACAATTCCTACATTTTCTATCAGATATTTTTGTTCAACCCTTCAAATTAAACGTTACAATCTGCACTTGAATTCTGTTGTAGAGGTTTCATTTCAAATCCAATGTGGTGGCATGCAGAGCCCAACTCGCGAAAATTGTGTCGCTGTCCAAATATTTCTGGCCCTAACTGTACATATATGTACCATGCGTTAACGCTAGCGTTAACTGAGGCAAAAATAACATGAAAATATCAATTGAAAAAACTGGATCCATTAATGCATCTAATAAACGGATGCATGCTCCCAAGTGTGACCCTAGCCTTAGGCAGCAGGTAGCCTGCAGAATTCGCAGTTTTTTGATGGATTTGTCAGCTAAAATGCTGACGCTAATGTGACCGTAGCATTAGCCAGTTCTTTATTCAAATGCACATAGTTTCCCCTAGTCCATGCTTCTGGAGATTCACCATAAGGCTGGTACAGTATCAAATGCCTCTGCAAAGTTCAGATAAATCACATCAGCAGGATTATCAATATTCAGATTGTACTTACAGTGGGCAAAATAAGTATTTGATCCCTTGCTGATTTTGTAAGTTTGCCCACTGACAAAGACATGAACAGTCTATAATATTAAGGGTAGATTCATTTTAACAGAGAGAGCTAGAATACCAAAAATAAAATTCAGAAAACCACATTGTCTAAATTAAATACATGTATTTGCATTCTGAAGAGGGAAATAAGTATTTGATACCTCTTGCAAAAAGACTTAATACTTGGTGGCAAAACCTTTGTTGGCAAGCACAGCAGTCAGAAGTTTTATGCAGTTGAGGATGATGTTTGCTCAAATGTCAAGAGGAATTTTGGGCCATTCCTCTTTGCAGATGATCTCCAAATAATTATAATTCGGTTCATGATTGGAAAACCACAGCAATTTAGTAAAAAATTGGCAAACCCGACTTTTTTCAGTGAGTTCTTTCAGTGAACCTGATGGAGATGTTATTTGCTAAAACGCATAGTGAAGCCATATACCGTATTTTTCGCTTTATAAGACGCACCTGATTATAAGACGCACCCCCAAATTTGGTGAAGAAAAAGAGAAAAAAATATTTTTTAATGTTAAATGTGGTCCGTGTTATAATGCCAGTGTCCGTCTTACAAATCATATAGGACACATGTCCCTCATAGCACCCTCATCTTGATACATTGTTCCTCATCCTGGGATATAACCCCCTTGTGCTGGCTCACGTTCCCCAGTGATGGCACACATCCCCTATTGATGGCACACCTCCCCCAGTGCTGGCACACTTTCCCCAGTGCCTGCACTCACCCCCCTGTGCTGGCACACTTGCCCCAGTGCAGGCGGAATTGCCCCTGTGCCTGCACCACCCCCAAGTGCAGGCACACTTGCCCCTGTGCCTGCACTCATCCCCCACTGCAGGCACACTTGCCCCTGTGCCTGCACTCATCCCCCACTCCAGGCACACTTGCCCCTGTGCCTGCACTCATCCCCCACTGCAGGCACACTTGCCCCTGTGCCTGCACTCAGCCCCCAGTGCAGGCACACTTGCCCCTGTTCCTGCACTCAGCCCCCAGTGCAGGCACACTTGCCCCTGTGCCTGCACTCAGCCCCTAGTGCAGGCACACTTGCCCCTGTGCCTGCACTCAGCCCCCAGTGCAGGAACACTTGCCCCTGTGCCTGCACTCAGCCCCCAGTGCAGGCACACTTGCCCCTGTGCCTGCACTCATACCCCAGTGCAGGCACACTTGCCCCTGTGCCTGCACTCAGCCCCCAGTGCAGGCACATTTACCCCTGTGCCTGCACTCACCCCCCCAGTGCAGGCACAACTTGCCCCCTTCACTGTGTAAAGCTCCCCTGCTGGCGTGCACAGAATAAAAATAAAAAATCATTACTTCACCTTCCGACGATCGCGCTCCCTTCTGCCAGCTGATCGGTGACTTCCTGCTTTGGTCTCGGCATCGGGTCATGTGACCAGAGTGCATCATGTGATCGGATGTCATCACTATGCACTCCCGATGCCGAGACCAAAGCAGGAAGTCACCGATCAGCTGGCAGAAGGGAGCGCGATCGTCGGAAGGTGAAGTAATGATTTTTTATTTTTATTCTGTGCACGCCAGCAGGGGAGCTTTACACAGTGATGGGGGCAAGTTGTGCCTGCACTGGGGGGGTGAGTGCAGGCACACCTGATATGCGCTGCACCCCTGTCCAGATCTTGGTGCTGGTTTCAGCACCAAGGTGATGGACAGCGGCAGTGCAGTGCATATTGGAGGAGGTTAATGAGCGGGAGCACGTGACCTCCCGCTGCCTCCTGAGGACCGCAGCCAGCCCGCCCTGGCTCCGGACACCACTGCACAGCTGCACTCAGCCTCCCCAGCACTAAAGAACCGTATATTCCCATTATAAGACGCACCCCCCACTTTCCCCCAAAAGTTGGGGGAACAAAAGTGCGTCTTATAATGCGAAAAATACAGTAATCAATAAAGAAGATTGCTGAATAAGACTTGGCCTGGCAGGCTGTTATCTTGTGCTCAGTGAAAAACGCATTGTTCTTGCTCACTTCGTATCTATGATTTGCAGTGAGGTCAGGATCCAGTGCTGGTCCTGCATGGAAGAAGTACCATTGGAATGGAGCTGAGAGTCAGGAGGAGGTGAGCCATTCTGTATACTAGCCAGGACCTTGAAAAGTCAGAGGCAAGATCCTGCAGCATACCTGGTCTTATTAAACATGCAGCCGGTGGACTGGCAAATTAAGGTCAAGGAGGACCTGTTTCCCTGCTTTCCATACCACCCCTGTCAGAGGCCTTTGACTGGGAGAATTCCATGTGGGGCCTCCTCCCAGCAAGTATCTTTATAGGCATGAACCATCTTGGGCATTTGAGTTTCTGGATGTGATGAGTCTCTCAGATGCCCTTGCCCAAGAGTCGTTGCAGGGATCTAAGTGTAACTACTTTGAGGAGCAATGTACCCAGAGCTGGGTGGGGATCTTCTTCCAGAAGAGGGGGTTTAGGTTTCTAGCTAAAGACAGAATTGGTGGTGACCGGTGCTATGTCAACTGGTCCACCCTGCAGAATGGCCATATGCTTACCGACTCCACACTCTCTATCTTGAGGATGTGATCACCTTCATGAAATTGAAGGGCCTCAAGGGGTGGTACAGGGTGAGGGTAAGTCAGGTTGCTAACGCAGAAGATGTCGGATCATGGCATCAGGAGGCTGACATGGAGAGGATGGAGCATCAGTGGTTGGCCAAGAATCACTATGGAAGCCTGCCAGCTGGAGTAAAAGCCACAGGGGCTAGAGAGCCTGAATGGTCTGTCAAGGTTGCCCAAGTTTCTCCAGTGTGTGCTACAGGAGGTGGCCATCCCATAAATCCTTTATCCTGTTTTTCAGTGGTGGTCGTTATTGGGTGTGCTGGAGTATAGGTGGTGATGGAGAATACTCCTGGACAAGTAGCCCCTGCGACCCCCGAGACGGTCCAGGAGAAGCTTACAATATGGAACCATCATGTCCATCCCAATAATTGGTGAAAGAGCTGTGGCGACAGTGGGAGGCTTCACAAAAGGCCCTCGATTAAAGAGGATTGCCTTAAAAAGGCATGTTGTTAGGTCACTGACCCATTAGAAGAAATGTTCCTTCTCAAACCCTGCATCATGCAGAATGTAAAGTTGCAAGCTGATCACCTCACCGTTAGTTCCGGAATTGCCCCGTTGGCTGGGTAAGGACTGTTAGGTTTTCAAAGACGAGGGAGGTCTGTTTTTTTGCTTCGTGGCTGGATAGGTCTAATTTTATTTTTCACCTTTCCCAATTTAGCGCTAAATGTGCTTCCTACTGGTTCATTAGTGGGGCTGCAGCCTTTGGGCTATACCTAAAGCCCTAAATGGACTTTACCCTAGATGCACTGTGCCCTTAATGGACTGATGCCTACATGGATTGTGCCTAAATGGACTGTGCCCTACATGGCTAGTGTTTTACATGTACTGTGCACTAAATGGACTGTGTCCTTAATGAACTGTGCACCAATTTCTTGGAATAGGCTGAGCCTGGTGGGACTTGCTGGGTGTAATGAACTGTTGTGTGAAAAGGGGGAAAATCGGAGGACCCTATGTGCCAGCCTAGTCATTTGTTTGCAAAGTTCAAAAACTGTGAAGGACTCACTCATATGCTGATTCTTTCTGTGATGTTCCAATGCCACAGTGAGAAAATGGTGTCCAATGTCTATATGTGCGTCTGTGGACTTTGTGCTCCTGTTGGCCAATTGGCTTGTTCTAGGGAAAAGTGACATGGACTCTACATCTCCAGGGTCTCAAGTTGGTGAGACTGGGGTTGACATGATCCAAAGAAAAAAGGAAAATGCTTTTTTATAATGTTTCATTTGTGTTTTATGTGCAATTGTATGCATCATGTCTTCCAGGTATCCACTATGGTCGAGGACATGCATGGTTAAAGACGGGAGGTATGTGGGGGATACGGGGTGTACATTGTCCCGATGAAGTATTTGCCCCCCTGCAGACATCATTGTTACTGTATATTTTATATATGTATATATTTTACACTTATTATGAATACTCTGTGCCAGGTACCTATTTCAAAATGATCAGTATTTGTGTAACAAATCTAAAAAATTATATCATGTACCAAATGTGATTTTTTTTTTAACTCTGCAACAGTAAAGCTTTTTAACCTCACTGTTTGTGTGTAGGACTGTTCTGAAGGTGTTAGGTATGGAAATGCAAGACACTAAACACACTACTGTAGAACAGGGCTAGGCCACTCTAGTCCTCAAAGGCCGCAAACAGTGCATGTTTTTTATTAGGATTTACTTTGCATTGCACAAGGCGTTGGAATCATCACCTTTGCAGGTGATCAATTTACCAACTGTGCAATGCTATGGAAATCTTTAAAAGTTGCACTGTTTCCCAACCCTGCTCTACAAGGCTCTGTGGAGTTAACGAGAGAAATCCTCGAGCCCTTTCACCACAACTGCGGTCTCCCCGGACTCACTTCCAAGCATAACAGGGATCATGTTAACTGAAAGCATTCCCCATATGCTTTTAGAGTAGGCACTGGTAACAGTGCGACAAGCGTTTCCATCACAAAGAATTCTGATGCCAGATTATCTCAGGATTTCCTGCTGCATGATACCCGCTGTGCAACCTAAGACATCCTCAGTGAATTCAAGGCTACCAGAACCCATGCAGTGCAAATCCGTGGGCCCTCGCTGACTTGGCCTCATCACATATGTGGCACTACAGGTGCCAATTACTGAAGAACATGGGGAGGACAATCTGCACATGCAACTCTACTGGTGCCGTTATACTGAAGCCCTCCAGGAGATTAATCTACAGAAGCACTGCTCGCAGCTAAGATCTCGCAGGAGTGAAATTTAAGACAGGAGGGGGATACAGGCACCAAAGGCTGGCAGAAAGGCTAGGGGAGAGCAAAATGACCCTACTCACAGTCCAGCCCCATAGTTCCTCCTCAACGTATCAAAAGCTTAGGAAAAACAAACTTCTAATGTTGAAACAGGTTGTGGATTTCTTCACTAAAGGTATCTATTGAATTTTTATACCAGAATTTTAAGCCATACTTTTATTTTAACATCATGAATAATCATTATGACATGTTCTCTAGAAAGGAAACCTACATGACATCTTTAGGATCACCCATAGCAGACTTTCTGCAATGAGATAAACATTGATTAGATATGAACAGTAATCCTCTGGATGATTTAAAAAAAATGTTATTTTATCTATATATAAATATTCATCAGCCCGAGTTTAATTGGATTACAGAAATAGCTAAGTGGACTGCTGTACACTTTCCATCACTTCCATCATGCCTATAGAAGTGAATGGGAGTTATGGAAACAGGATATACAGTGCCTACAAGTAGTATTCAACCCCCTGCAGATTTAGGTGGTTTGATAAGATGCAAATAAGTTAGAGCCTTCAAACTGTAAACGAGAGTAGGATTTATTAACAGAAGCATAAATCTTACAAACCAAAAAGTTATGTTGCTCAGTTGAACTTTAATAAATTTTAAACATAAAAGTGTGGGTCAATTATTATTCAACCCCTAGGTTTAATATTTTGTGGAATAACCCTTGTTTGCAATTACAGCTAATAATCGTCTTTTATAAGACCTGATCAGCCCGGCACAGGTCTCTGGAGTTATCTTGGCCCACTCCTCCATGCAGATCTCCAAGTTAGCTAGGTTCTTTGGGTGTCTCATGTGGACTTTAATCTTGAGCTCCTTCCACAAGTTTTCAATTGGGTTAAGGTCAGGAGACTGACTAGGCCACTCCATCACCTTGATTTTTTCCCTCTTGAACCAGGCCTTGGTTTTCTTGGCTGTGTGCTTTGGGTCGTTGTCTTGTTGGAAGATGAAATTACGACCCATCTTAAGATCCTTGATGGAGGAGCGGAGGTTCTTGGCCAAAATCTCCAGGTAGGCTGTGCTATCCATCTTCCCATGGATGCGGACCAGATGGCCAGGCCCCTTGGCTGAGAAACAGCCCCACAGCATGATGCTGCCACCACCATGCTTGACAGTAGGGATGGTATTCTTGGGGTCGTATGCAGTGCCATCCAGTCTCCAAACGTCACGTGTGTGGTTGGCACCAAAGATCTCGATCTTGGTCTCATCAGACCATAGAACCTTGAACCAGTCTGTCTCAGAGTCCTCCAAGTGATCATGAGCAAACTGTAGACGAGCCTTGACATGACGCTTTGAAAGTAAAGGTACCTTACGGGCTCGTCTGGAACGGAGACCATTGCGGTGGAGTACGTTACTTATGGTATTGACTGAAACCAATTGTCATATATGATACAGTCTATATAGAGTCTAATGCATGGGTATAATGAGACACATGAGACATATGCTTCTTAAGCAGCTCTTGTATTGCTTCATACAAGTTAGTGCATCAACAGGATAAAGTAAATGCAAGTTGCAGAAGGCAAGGCAAAACAACCCAGGACATCAGAGTATTAAAGCATAGTACAAGTCTCAGGGAAAGCATTCAGAGTTCATTACTTCCCTGTCAGATATTGCTGGCACCCAGGATTCTGTGTTCATAAATGATTCCAGGCAGAATGAATCCAGGCTTCAGAGAGCAAGTCACAGACAGATTGCAGGCCTGATTCTGGAGCACAGGTTAACCAGCTGAAGTAGTTTAAAAGGGCAATTGGCAAGAAACAGGGCAGGGACATCAAAGCTGAGGACTCCATATTGTTTAAGGGCAAGAGTCAATGCACAGGACAGGAAACAAGATGGCCGACGACAAGCTGAGAACTCCATATTGGTTGAGGGCAAAAGTCATTACACATGACAGGAAACAAGATGGCCGACAAAATACACTAAATGCAAACATAACAACAGATATAGCAAAAAAGACTGAAAACCTTACATTACTCCCCCCTTACGGACAGCCTCTGGATGGCCCCAGTCCAGGCTTTCCCGGGTACCTCCGATGGAACTGGCGGAGTAACCGAGGAGCATGGAGATTGGAGGCCGGCTCCCACGAGTTGTCCTCAGAAGAATAGCCCTGCCACTTTACCAGGTATTGCACCCCGTTTCTACGCAACCTGGAGTCCAGGATCCTTTCCACGACAAACTCCTCCTGGCCATCGATGAGTACCGGAGCAGGAGGGGAAGAAGAACGACCAGGGAATGAATTGGGAGTCACAGCCTTTAGTAGAGAAACGTGGAACACGGGGTGAATCCTCATAGATCTTGGAAGTTGAAGGCGACAGGCAACGTTGCTGACGAGCTTATTAATCTTATAGGGCCCAACGTACTTATGACCCAATTTGGATGATGGTACTCTCAATTTAAGGTTCTTAGTTGACAGCCAGACCAAATCTCCTACCTTGAAGGTTGGTGCAGGTTTACGAAACCTATCTGCCGCTTTTTTATACCTGTCCTGAGCTGATTCCAGATTCCCTTTAAGCAGATCGAGGTTCCTTTGTAGAGAGGTGATTCTGTCAGCTACAGCTGGAAGAGGTGAATCTATGGGAAGTCGAGGAAGGATGTTAGGATGATAACCCAAATTGGCATAAAAGGGTGACTGCTTGGTGGAAGCGCTCTGTGAGTTGTTATAAGAGAATTCAGCCAGTGGAAGCAAATCCACCCAGTCATCTTGTAGGTGGCAGATAAAACAGCGGAGATACTGTTCTAGGGTCTGATTAGTCCGCTCGGTTTGTCCATTTGTCTGCGGATGAAAGGCAGAAGACAGGTTAACTTTGATGTCCAACGCAGCACAGAAGTGCTGCCAAAACTTTGAAGTGAATTGCACCCCTCGATCAGATACAACCTCATCCGGTACGCCATGCAGGCGAAACACATTTTGAATGATTAAGTCCGATGTGTGTTTCGCAGTGGGTAGACCAACACACGGAATGAAATGGGCTGCCTTTGTTAACCGATCCACCACCACCAGAACTGTGTTCTTCCCTTGAGAGGTTGGCAACTCCACAATGAAGTCCATAGATATGGATCCCCATGGACGGGATGGAACGGGTAGGGGTTGTAATAGACCCGTAGGCGAAGATCGTGGAGTCTTGCATCTGGCACAGACTTCGCAAGAAGTGACGTAACCTAGCACATCTCTTCTGTATGTGGGCCACCAAAAGAAGCGAGACAGGAATTCTTGAGTCTTCAGAACTCCTCTATGCCCCGCTATCTTAGAATCGTGGACGAGTTGCAGTACTCTCACCCTGACTGCTTCAGGAATATACAGGCGTTGCCCCTGAATCCACACACCGTTCTTATATACAAGACTTACTTCACAAGACGGTTGTGCCAGCCAGGGATCCGTATGGTATGCTTCCTTGATGTCGTTAAGCAAGTCTTGATTATGAAGCACTCCCAGGAACCTGGAATCAGAGATAACAGTCTTACGAGACGTGAGTGGAATTGTATCAGTTGAGTAGAGTCTAGACAACGCATCGGCCTTTCCATTACGCGATCCTGGCCTATAGGAGATAACAAAACTGAATTGGTTTAAGAAAAGACTCCAACGAGCCTGGCGAGGAGTCAAGCACTTAGCCGATCTGATAAACTCAAGATTGCGGTGGTCAGTCAACACGATTATCTGCTGCGCAGCTCCCTGAAGGTGGTGTCTCCATTCCTTGAAGGCTGCGATGATGGCCAACAATTCTCTATTACCCACATCATAGTTCCGTTCTGCAGGAGACAACCGCCGGGAAAAGAAAGCACAGGGATGTAAGACTTCTTTCTCACCTGTCCTCTGGGAGAGGATAGCTCCGATGGCACTGTCTGAGGCATCCACCTCTATTATGAAGGCCAGTTCAGGGTTAGGATGCACCAGAATAGGTGCCGTGGTGAATTTCTCTTTCAAACGGGAAAATGCTTCTTGAGCCTGGGGGGTCCAGGTAAAAGCAGAGTTCTTGCGGGTAAGCCGTGTAATGGGAGACACAACCTCAGAAAAGTTCCTGATAAAACGCCTGTAGAAATTAGCAAACCCTATAAAGCGCTGGACCTCCTTCACATTCTTGGGGACCGGCCAGGCTTTAATGGCTTGGATCTTACCCTCATCCATACTAATTCCTCGTGATGACATTACATACCCCAGAAATTGGATCTCCGTTCGATGGAATTCGCACTTCTCCAGTTTGATATACAGATGGTGTTGTCGAAGGCGTTCTAAGACCATCTTCACATGTCTGTGATGCTCCTCTGTGGAATTAGAAAAAATCAAAATATCATCCAAATAAATGACAATGAATGTATCCAGGAGGTCCCTAAAAATGTCATTCACCAAATGTTGGAAAGTTGCTGGAGCATTACATAAACCGAACGGCATTACTAGATATTCAAAGTGTCCGTAGCGTGACCTGAAAGCTGTCTTCCATTCATCCCCAGGTCTAATGCGGACCAAGTTATAGGCCCCACGGAGATCCAACTTTGTAAAGAGTTTTGCATGCCGTACTCTCTCCAATAATTCAGGGATCAACGGTAGTGGGTAACGGTTTCTGATCGTGATTTTATTGAGCTCCCGATAGTCTATACAGGGCCTAAGAGATCCATCTTTCTTCTTCACAAAGAAGATTGGTGCACCAGCAGGAGATGAAGAGGGGCGTATGAAGCCCTTGGCTAGATGTTCGTCTATATAGTCTTTGAGAGCCTTTAGCTCAGGCCCTGCCAAAGAGTAAATCTTGCCAAAAGGTATTCCCGCACCTGGTAACAGGTCTATTGGACAGTCATATGGACGGTGAGGGGGTAGCAGGTCTGCGTTCCTTTTGTCACACACGTCAGCATACTCACGGTATATGGCTGGTAGCTCAGAGACTGATGTTGGTCCTTTAGGAATGGAGCAGACTGAAGCTTCTGGACTTATCTGTTTCTCTGGAAAGTGCAGTTCTTTAGTTTCCCAGTTAATCGTAGGATTCTGAGCCTGCAGCCACGGCAGTCCTAGAATAATAGGGAAATGAGGAGAAGAGATGAGCATAAATGACAGACTCTCTTGATGGTCATTACCCATGAGGACCTTTAAGGGCTCCGTCTCCTGATCCACTGGTCCAGAGTTTAACAGTGAGCCATCTACGGTCTCCATCTGTACAGGAGTAGCCTTCTTTACTGAACGTACTCCAAGTTTCTCAGCGAAGGAGATGTCCATAAAATTGCCGCTTGCCCCTGAATCAATCATAGCGGAGGTAGATACCCAGACAGAGTGAACCCTGAGCTTGAGGGGAATAAAGCAATGAGAATTGTTGTTCTTACAACTCAGCTGGGAAACCGCTGAAAAAACCTGAAAAACTGCTGCAGTAACACGTGCATCTGGCTCAGAGATAACAGAGTTCAAGTCTGAGTAATCAATGTCTGTATCCTCTACTCTCTCTGGGATCTGTGGTTCGGACCTGACAGAACCCCTCTCACAGCACTCGCAGTGTATGATGGCTGCAGTTGTCTTACGAGAACGACTGGGGCAGTTTATAATGAAATGTCCTGACTTACCGCAATAGAAACACAGATTTTCCTTTACTCGATGTTCCTTACGTGCATCACTGACCCGTCTCTGTAAAGAGTCCACCTGCATAGGCTCAGGTTCGGGTTCTCGTATAATCCTGCTCAAGGACTCCTTAGCTGGAGAGGGAGGAAATAAATGATTAGTGCGCTTTATCTCCGACCATCTCTCCTGTCTGCGTTCAGTAAGCCGAGCATCGATCCGAATACAGTAGTTGATAAAATCTCCTAATGCTGTAGGTGGGTCGGCACGAGCGAGTTCGTCCTTAATCACAGAGGATAATCCTTTCCGGAAAACCGACTTCTTAGCAGAGCTATCCCAAGTGGTGTCGAGAGCCCATCTCCGGAAATCCAAAGCATACTCCGCTACCGAGCGCTTACCTTGGCTTAAAGTTAACATGGCTGATTCCGCTGTAGCACCGCGGTTTGGATCATCGAATACCTGCCCCATAGCTGAAATGAAAGCATCAAGATTATTTAGACAGTCATCGTCAGTCTCAATTAGGGGGTTTGCCCATGTGAGAGCTTTGTTGGAGAGCAGCATAATTATTGTCAATACTTTAGATCGCTCAGTAAGGAACTGTGGCGCATGAGCCGCAAAAAACAGTTTGCATTGATTAATGAATCCCCTGAATTTTTCCCGTTCACCGCCAAAACGGAATGGTGGTAGCTTGGGGATTCCAATAACCGGGGTTGAAGTTGGGATGTGGACGCGTCCCTCCAGAACCTCAATCCGGGTTCGTAAGTCCTGCGTGGTTTGTCCGAACACCTGCAGATTATGATCACCGCGATCCCGCAGGCTTGCAAAGCTGGTCTTCAATGCCTGTAGGTCAGCAAGGATTGAATCCGTCACGTCGCACAGATGTTTAACGGGGTCCTCCATATTCCCAGAAACTGCACGGCAGAGAGGCTGGAAAGGAAGAAAAGGAGCACAATAGTGTTTACCTGTGGTAACACTCCTGACTTAAAAGAAGGGAATGTGCTCACCTGGAAAGGTTGTGAGAAGCCACAACCACTATCATCACATATATCGATATCTCAGATCCACGGTCTGCAGCAGCTCTCCAATGGCAAAAGATCCAGAAATCTCTATACAGGTGGCAGCAGATGCAGCACTGTCCTAGACCCAGCAGACTCTATTATGGCTCCAGAATCTGTCATATATGATACAGTCTATATAGAGTCTAATGCATGGGTATAATGAGACACATGAGACATATGCTTCTTAAGCAGCTCTTGTATTGCTTCATACAAGTTAGTGCATCAACAGGATAAAGTAAATGCAAGTTGCAGAAGGCAAGGCAAAACAACCCAGGACATCAGAGTATTAAAGCATAGTACAAGTCTCAGGGAAAGCATTCAGAGTTCATTACTTCCCTGTCAGATATTGCTGGCACCCAGGATTCTGTGTTCATAAATGATTCCAGGCAGAATGAATCCAGGCTTCAGAGAGCAAGTCACAGACAGATTGCAGGCCTGATTCTGGAGCACAGGTTAACCAGCTGAAGTAGTTTAAAAGGGCAATTGGCAAGAAACAGGGCAGGGACATCAAAGCTGAGGACTCCATATTGTTTAAGGGCAAGAGTCAATGCACAGGACAGGAAACAAGATGGCCGACGACAAGCTGAGAACTCCATATTGGTTGAGGGCAAAAGTCATTACACATGACAGGAAACAAGATGGCCGACAAAATACACTAAATGCAAACATAACAACAGATATAGCAAAAAAGACTGAAAACCTTACACCAATGTCCCCACTGCCATGAGATCTTCCCGGAGCTCCTTCCTTGTTGTCCTTGGGTTAGCCTTGACTCTTCGGACAAGCCTGGCCTCGGCACGGGAGGAAACTTTCAAAGGCTGTCCAGGCCGTGGAAAGCTAACAGTAGTTCTATAAGCCTTCCACTTCCGGATGATGCTCCCAACAGTGAAGACAGGTAGGCCCAACTCCTTGGAAAGGGTTTTGTACCCCTTGCCAGCCTTGTGACCCTCCACGATCTTGTCTCTGATGGCCTTGGAATTCTCCTTTGTCTTTCCCATGTTGACCATATATGAGTGCTGTTCACAAGTTTGGGGAGGGTCTTAAATAGTCAGAAAAGGCTGGCAAAAGAGATAATTAATCCACACATGTGAAGCTTATTGTTCTTTGTGCCTGAACTACTTCTTAATACTTTAGGGGGACCAAACAGAATGCTGGTGGTTTGAGGGGTTGAATAATAAATGACCCTCTGAATTAACGTTTAACGCTTTAAAAAAAAAAAAAAAAAAAAATCTTTTTGGCTGCAGTGCATTTCCCACTTCCAGGCTGATCTACAGTCCAAATGTCACAATGCCAAGTTAATTTCACATGTGTCAACCAGCTAAATCTGCAGGGGGTTGAATACTACTTGTAGGCACTGTAATATAGAGCTGCGCTGTTTTCCTAACTCAGAATGTTGGTGTACTGACCCAGACCCTGAACTCCAATGATGATGTACTATTAATGACCGTCTGGACTGAATAATTTACTGATAATCTGGTAATGACCATTTTTGTTGTTTATTGTGGCAGCACAATTTCTGGAATATAGTTACTGCTGGCTAATATAATGGTACTGTAACTACAGGAAAGTGATGTGGTTTCATGTGCATTATGTCACCACTGTAAATCTGTCTCTTCTGCTGCTGCTTGGAGGAACTTCTTTCTTCCAAATCTGCAATAATATCTTATAAAGTAAATAACACAAGCAAGCAATTAAAATCCCATCCAGATACATTCTCGATAGGAAATGTGACAACACAGCATTCTAATCTCCAGGCACATATTATCTTACTAAACCATATTACTTCTTGTAATGCCTCACTGCACCTCACTAAAAACAAAATTGCTTGCAAAAATATGATGGATAAATATATTTTCACCTAAATACAGAACTATGAAGCAAATGATAAGACATTAGTAGCAATTTCCGATTTCCATATCTTCAGATATTCATGGCTGCCCTGGAAATGATTTGTACATCAATTATACAACATGGCATCAGTGGGAAGAGGTCACATTGTATCTGTTCTTCCACAGCAGACATTAACAATGCTTCAAGACACTGAGAATGGCTGTTCTAAGGATGCCCTATTTGGTTGGCATGATTTTCACACATCTTACATTGTTACTTCTTGTTAATTCCTCTGTGTTGTTCCCTAGAGGCTCTTAACTTCCTTCTTTGAAATGACTTTGTGGCATGATGATGAGAGCAATCAAGAGCAATCAGACTTAATGAAGATATTAACCAGACCAGAGCGAGCAGGCCTCCCTCGGGAATCTCCACCGAAACCTTAAGGAGCATCAGGAAAGAGAATCAGGAATTAGCTGTGATAATATTACAATAATTATCTGCCTACAAATAGAAAACCTCCATATCCTTTAGCGTTTCATGTACTTTGCTTCAGTGGTTACGTGCTAGACCTAGAGGTTTGACCAATATGGACAGTAATTAGGAATTCTAATATCACTTAGATTTTCAAGCTATTTTATTGGATAGCAAAAAAAAGCGTTTCACCTTCAAAGTACATTTTGCTCTGACCACTCAAAAACACATTTTGTGTAAGTCCCTGACATCATATTTCAATCTCTAGACCTCTTTGTGCCGCTTGTGTGTCAACACAAAATCTGATTTAATTTCCAGGGTCAGTAAATATGAATAATGAAAGAGATTTGTACAAGTTAATATACCAGTAATGGACATAAAATGAGATTATTTGAGAGATCCATAGGGGTCAGGTTTAGGTGTACATGCAGAGGGTATAAATCTGTTTCCCACCATCATGGGTCAGTTGCATTGGACAACTATTCAGGAGTTCCACACTGCCTATTGAGCTTGTGACATAGTGAACTGGGGTGTGCAATACAGTGACTTGATACTAGTGATGGGCGAATCCTAAATTACTCGGAATCGCTTGACTCTAGCGAGTCCGAGCACAGGACTCGCTACTCGTTGCGAGTCTAGCGAGTCCAATGTTAATGAATGGGGAAGCGAGTAATAGCGAGTAGTGTGAGATTTACAAATCGCAGATGTGTCTCGGAAGCTTCAGCCTGAAACAATCCTAGTTTTGTCATTTATTTGCATTGGACTCGTTTACTTTGTAAGTAATCGCTGGGAAACTCGCACAGATAAGAGTCCTGTCTGCTCAGTGTGCTGGCTGCCAGCTCCAGAGTCCTAGAGCCCGCCTGCTGCCTGATGTAGCAGAGCTGAGATTGTTCTCAGTCTGCTCATTCCCTGTGTAGAGACATGAATGTCTGTGCACAGAGATGATGTAGCAGAGCTGAGATTGTTCTCAGTCTGCTCATTCCCTGTGCATAGACATCTATATCTATGCACAGGGGATGTAGCAGAGAGGACATCGCGTTTTGGACTGCGTTGGACAGAAGAGGATTTTTTTAATTAAAGATGGAGTCCCTAATGGCTTTTTTTTTTATTTCTAATAAAAAATTTTCTTTGTGTTGTGTTTTTTTTAAAACAATTTAATAGAAATTCATGGCGGTCATGTCTAATATTGGCGTGACCGCCATAAATTTCGGGCTTAGGGCCAGCTGATAATACAAAGCTGGCCCTAACCTCTTTATTACCCAGCGTGCCACAGCCACCAGGGCCGCTGGAAGAGCGGGGTTCAGCGCCAGAGGATGGCGCTTTAATAAACGCGCCATCTTCTGGGGCGGCTGCGGGCTGCAATTTGCAGCGGGGGGTGTCCAGAAAGCTTGGGCATCCCTGCGCTGCGGATTCCAGCCCCCAGCTGCTTAGCTGTACCTGGCTAGACATAGAAATTGCGTGGAGCCCCACGCATTTTTTTTTAATTATTTCATGAAATTCTGAGATTCTGACTCTGACTCTGAGACTCTGAAATTCATGAAATAATTAAAAAAAATGCGTGGGGCTCCGCGTAATTTCTATGTCTAGCAAGGTACAGCTAAGCAGCTGGGGGCTGGAATCCGCAGCGCAGGGATGCCCAAGCTTTCTGGGCACCCCCCGCTGCAAATTGCAGCCCGCAGCCGCCCCAGAAGATGGCGCGTTATTTGAAGCGCCATCCTCTGGCGCTGAACCCCGCTCTTCCAGTGGCCCTGGTGGCGGTAGCACGCTGGGTAATAAAGGGGTTAATACCAGCTTTGTTATACAAGCTGGTATTAAGCCCGAGATTCTTAATGTCAGGCCACGTTTGACCCAGCCACTAAGAATCTCCAATAAAGGGTTAAAAAAACACAACACAGAGAATTTTTTTTATTTGAAATAATAAAAAAAAGCCATTAGGGACTCCATCTTTAATTAAAAAAATCCTCTTCTGTCCGACGTAGTCCAAAACGCGATGTCCTCTCTGCTACATCCCCTGTGCATAGATATAGATGTCTATGCACAGGGAATGAGCAGACTGAGAACAATCTCAGCACTGCTACATCATGTCTGTGAGCAGGCGGGCTCTAGGACCCTGGAGCTGGCAGCCTGCACAGAGCAGACAGCTGGACTCGGCTCGCAATGTAACAGCAGTTACTTTGCGAGTTTCCCTGCTTTCACTGGCACAGTAGCCGAGTCTAATGCAAACAATGGCAATCCTAGTTTTGTCAGCGTTTCTGACAAAACTAGGATTGATATTGATTTGCATTGGACTCGTGCGAGTAATCACTGGGAAACTCGCAGAGTACCGAGTCCTGCGAGTCCCTTACTACTCGCCGAGTAACGAGTCCTAGCGAGTAGATTCGCCCATCCCTACTTGATACATTGCACCAGGCTACAGCACGGAGTGTTGCCATTTCTTTTTTTTTGTCATAATTATGTTTATTAAGACATTTTTCAAGAAACACATGACAAGAAATGCAATCAATATATCTCCAAACATCTGAAAAACTTTCCATTATAAGCCAACTACCAGGCTTTCAGTTAGTTGCCTGCTATATCGCATTTCACATAACATAACATATCAAATAAAGGGAAAGGTAAGGGAGGGGAATAAAGAAAGGGTTAGTGAGAGTGAGAAGAGGGGAGGTGCTTGATAAAAGGGGGGGGTTAGAGAAGGGTCAGGGTGGGGGGGGGGGGTGAGTTGTAATATGTCTAGTTGTTGAGGAAGTTGTTAAGGTGGACGTAGGGACCAACGAGGGGAGGGAGGGAGGAAATGTATTCGATGTGTGAATACGGGCCAGTAAGATGCAAGCGGATTGGAGGGAGAAAAAGAATGGGATGGTAATGTGAAGGGAAGATAAGTAGGTCAGAATACAGTAAGCGTAGGTTTTCCAGGCCCTACTGCAGGGGAGGGGGGACCGCCAGCGGGTGTGCCGCCCAACACTCCCAAGCGGCACGTGTATAGCGTTTGTGTCCAAGATCCAAGGCTAAACTGTGTTCATATGTGAACATATTGTTCAGTCTAGATGTGAGGTCACACACTGTAGGTGGAGGGATATTGTTCCATGCTGCTGCTATAGAATATCTGGCAGCTATCAGTATGAAGGTGGCTAGGTGTCTCTGAACCGGCGGCAGATCCTCTACTCCGATGTGCAGGAGAGCCATCTGAGGCACAAGCGGGATAAAGGTGTCCAACAAGGACCTCAGAAGATCCTCCACCACCTGCCAAAATTGTGCGATTCGGGGGCAGTCCCACCATACATGGGTTAGCGTTCCCTTCTGTCCGCAATTTCTCCAGCACATGGGGGAGGTTCCCTTACCGAAGGCCGCTAGTCTCGTGGGAGGTAGGTACCATCTTAGGTGTAATTTCTTAAGTTGCTCTAAATGGTTCACACATTTGGTCGCCTGGGTGACACATCTAACCGCGCCCTTCCATTGGTCGTCATCCGCTGAGAACCCTAATTCCATTTCCCATTTAGCCCTGTGTGCATGACACAAAGCAGCATCATGTTCCAGGAAGCCTGTGTAAAGTGGTGACAAGCCTAGCCGTTTCCCGTGAGCAGCAGAGATAATCATTCGTATTGGGGAGGGTCTGGCCGAGGACCATAAGACCCTGTCACGTCTGGCTTTCAGTAGGTGCGTAATCTGGCAGAGTTGGAAGAACGTGCGCCGTAGAGATGGAAACTTGGACGTGAACTCATCCCATGACATCACCCCGTTCCTTCCCGAGATGTCTGCCAGGGTATGTATACCCGCCCTTTTCCACTCCTCCAATCGGAGGGATGGAATATGGGTGCGGAGTGATCCCAGTGGGACCTCCGCTGCTGATATTTTGGTCCAGTCTCCGGGCGCACGCCTCCACTCCCTAAGCATAGCTTTTACCGTTCCCAAAAAATAGTCAGCTTTGACTGACGTGATGGTCTCCGCTATCAGTAGGTTCTTGAGGGAATTGTCGGCTGTCTGTTGTGACTCTACCTGAACCCAACCCAAATTTAGGTCAGGCTTCCACCACTGTCTCACTGTCTCCAGTACCGCTGCTCTGTAGTATAGAGTCACATCCGGTACACCCATGCCACCGTCTGTCAGTTTCTGGTACATCACCTTCCTCCGGACCCTTGGTCGCTTGGGTGCCCATACATATCTATTCACCTCGGTTTGTAATCTAGCTAAAAGTTGTGGGGGGATGGGCAAAGGTATACATCTGAATAGATATATTAGTCTAGGAAGCCACGTCATTCTGAAGGCCTGAATTTTAGCTATCCACGAGTAGGAGTGGGTATGTCCGGAGTCTGTTGCCTTGGAGAGAGCATGCAGAATCGACTGTACATTACGCTGTATCACTACCGCTGTCGGGCACAAGGTGATGCCAAGGTATGGTATGCCTGCCGGCATCCATTGAAACGGGAGGGAACTAGACAGGGGGTCTATCAGAGTTCGAGGGACATTGACCGGGAAAACCAATGACTTAGAAGCATTTAGCTTATAATAAGAGATCGCTGCAAAGGAGTCAAGCAGAGCCAGTACCTTTGGTAGGGATACTTCCGGCTTGGAACAGGGGATAAGAATGTCATCAGCATATAAGCCAACCACATGTTCCCTGTCTCCCACTTGTATCCCCGTAATGTCCTGATCAGCTCGTATCGCCGCAGCCAGCGGCTCAATCGCCAGGGCGTAGATCAGGGGTGATAGAGGGCACCCCTGTCTAGTGCCATTCGATATTTCGAACGTTTCTGAGAGGTAGCCCGAGGAGAAGACCCTGGCAGAAGGCCTGGAATATAGACCCAATATCGCCGAAAGGATCGGACCCTCGAGTCCGAACTTTCTCAGTACCTGTTCCAGGTAACCCCAGTGCACCCTGTCAAACGCCTTCTCAGCGTCTAATGACAGGAATGCACATGGGGCTCCACTTCTTTCCGCCAGTTCTATAAGATCAAGCATTCTCCTCGTTCCATCCCTAGCCTGGCGTTGAGCCACGAATCCCACTTGATCCGGGCCGACCAGGAGAGGAACCACCTCCCCAAGCCTGAGAGCCAACACCTTCGCGTAGATCTTAAGATCCGTATTCAGCAGGGAGATGGGTCTGTAGCTTTCCGGTTTATCTGGAGATTTCCCCGGTTTCAGTATCGTGGTGACCGTTGCTTCTAGAGCATCCGTTGGGATGCTTCCAGAGAGTCTCCAGCTGCTGAATACCCGTAACAGGTACGGGGTGAGAGTTTTTTCGAAGGTCTTGTAGTATGCGTTGATGAAGCCATCAGGCCCAGGGGCTTTTCCTGGTTTCAATGAGCGTATGACTCTGCTTACCTCCTGCAGCGAAAAAGGTCTGTTCAACACCTCCAGATCCAGGTTGGAAATTCTGGGGAGGTGGAGCTTTGCCAGGAACTCATTGATCATCTCCGGTGTCGGTTGTGGCGTAGTGAGGTCAGAACGCAGGTTATATAGTTTGCTATAGTATGACGAGAAGACGTCGACTATGCCTCTCGGGTCCCTAACTGTTTGTCCCCTTTCGTCTGTCATATGCGTTATCATAGTTTGTGCAGTGCGCTTTTTTAATCTCCTAGCTAGTAATCTACCAGCGCGGTCTCCCATGGCGTAATATTGCAGTTTTAGCTTTCTAAGGCCTACCTCATATTGACGTAGTAACAGCGCCCTGAGCTGCATGCGTAATGCTCCTATCTGCGTCTCTAGGCTCGTGGAGGGGGATGTTTTATTCACTGCTTCTAAGGTCTGTATCCTCTCTGTCAGTTCCCTTCGTCGTGCGTCTCTCTCTCTCTTACGGCGTGCGGCTCTCTGTAGTAGGGATCCCCGTAGGACCGCCTTGTGCGACGACCAGAGGGTCTCATCAGATACTTCTGCATTGTCGTTTATGTCAAAGTATGTTGCTATATCTGATTCTATGGAAGTCACTTGGCTCTGGTCCAAGAGGAGGTCTGGGCTCAGGCGCCATCGTCGGGGTCTCGCTCCACCACAGCCCAGGGTCACCTCCAACGTAACCGGAGCATGATCTGACCAAGTAATGGTCCCTATTTCTGCAGCTCGGCACGTCTCAAGGACACTATCGTCCACCAGAAAAAAATCTATTCTGGAATAGGATCCATGCAGGCCAGAGTGATACGTATAATCCCTCTCGCCTGCATGGAGGTACCGCCAGACATCATGCAAACGGGCTTCCTGGGCCAGGGAGAGCAGAGCCCCACGCGGACGCACACACGGTGTAGAAGTATCTATGCGGGGCTCCATGACCGCGTTGAAATCTCCGCAGAGAATCACTTGTCCGATGGTCACCTCTCTCATTTTTGTCAAAAGAGTTTTTATGTACTTTATTTGTCCTATGTTAGGACCGTAGACTGTAGCTATGGTATAGGGGACCCCCGCTATTTCGCACAAAAGAAATAGAAACCTCCCTTCCGGGTCAGCAACCACCTTTTTGCATGTATATTGGACATTAGCCCCCACCATCACACAGACCCCTGCCCTCTTTGCAGTAGCATTTGAAAAGTAAATATGTGGAAATTTGGGGTGCGATATTCTGTAATTATCCTCCACCAGTAAATGTGTTTCCTGGACACAAATGACGTCGGCCCTCAACCTCAATGTTTCCCTCCATAGGAAGGAGCGTTTACTAGGAGAGTTTAGGCCTCGCGCATTAAGTGATACCACCTTAAAGCTCATCTCGGTCTCTCGCCTGCCTCCCCAACCCCTGCAGCCGGGCCCCGCAAATACTGATTGTAGAGGGGGGGGGGGTCCAAGAGAGAGGGAAAGTTAGACTAGGTACAGGAAGTTAGAGAAATAGCCAGATGGAGAAGTGGAACAGGTGGGGGAGAAGAGGAGGGGGAGGAGGAGGGAATGTGGGAGATCAGGAACGGGGTAGAGTGGGAAGTAAGTGGGACACAGAAGGTATGAAAGGGATAACAGAGGATCAAAGATTTTCAAACAATATTCAACAGTGCAACCAACACTGATTTAAACATAGATATGTACATATACCACTCCAGATGACTGAGCAGTATTAGGGGGGGGGGGTCAGTGGACGCCCACTAATGGCGCCCCCAGCACCACGTCCCCCCAGCGCCCGTCCCAGTTTTATGGGAGTGGGGGAAGCTTGGGAGTACAAGGAGAAGCGGGCCACAGAAATAAAGTGGGTCCACTCTACCCTCTCAGGTCAGAGCTTTAAGAACAAGCAGACCTAAAGTATGTGTGAAGAGAAAAAGGATACTTGTCACACCAGCGGTGAACAGCCTCCAGGTGCATAAAGTTATAAAGTTATTCAACATCGTCCTCCCCTCTCCAGGGGGGGAGTATTCCCTCGGGTACGTCGGTCAGATGGGCTTGGGTGAGAGGAACCTCCTTTTTCCATTAAGTTCCATTCAATCAGGACAGACTTCAGTCTGGAAGGGGAGTAGAACTGGTGTCTCGATCCCTTGTACCTAAAGGACACATTCACCGGTGACCCCCATGCATATGGGATGCCGCGCTCTCGTAGAACGGTACAATATGGGGCAAAGTCCCTCCTTCTTGCCAAAGTTCCCGGTGATAAGTCAGGGAATAGGGACCAAGCAGCGTACGGGCCATCAGGGAACGGGTTTCTCCTTAGGGTATGTAGCAGTGAGTCTCTCAGCTTAGGGATAACAAGATGGACCAAGACATCGCGGGGCACATCCCTAGTGATCTTTTGTGAACGGGGCAAGCGATATGCTTTTTCTATGTCCAGTTCTGGTGAGGGCACAGAAGGGAGGATGTGATGTAAGAAAGGGGCTATGGTAGCTGTTAGGTCCTCCTCGCCCTCCACCTCTGGTATGCCTCTAATCTTCAAATTCCCTCTACGAAGTCTGTCCTCCAGATCCCACATTTTTGCTCGCATTTCTTTTATATCTGCCACTACCTCTTGATGGCTATCCGCCAACTCATTGTGTGCTCCAGCAAACTCAGCCATTTTTTCCTCTACATGGCCAGTTCTTTCCCTAAGTGCTGTAAGATCCGCTCTCACCTCTCCCACTATTTCTCTGACATCCGCCTGTATGGAAGAGCGGAGATCCGCCAATAGGCCCCGGAGTGCCCCATATGTGATGAGGGATGAGTCGTCTTGTATATTACCGTGGGTCTGTTCTGAAGTTCCTCGCGGTGAACGGGGTGAGTGTGAGGAGGCTGGGGAGCGGGGAGCTGTCTCAGCCGTCTGTGTCATTTTGAGTGCAGAAGTCGGTGTTCCAGTACGCTCATGGGTAAAGAAATCTGTCACTTTTTGGGAGGGTCTGCGGCTTCTGGAGTTCGGTCTTGGCATCACGAGGTACTGGGTGTAGTATCCCCTCGCCGTTAGGAGTAGATAAAGCGGGCAGGCGTCGCTGGGCACCGGGGACTAGAACACCGCCGGTGAGATTCTCCTAGTATGTACTCTTCATCCTGTCTCGACTAGGCACACTCCCAATACCCCAAGTTTCTGTAGATGGTGTATATGGGGAGCTTTTATCTGGAGACCAGAGTATAAATGGTGATGGTATGAGATTCAGAGGATGGGGGGTGTTACAATGCGGTGCAGGGTACTTGGTGTATTCAGAGAGAGGAACACAGCTTGCTCCCTGTGTAGTTCAGAATTCCACAGGACCTTTATATGGTAGGATTCATGGGTTGGAAAGGCTCAGGCTTACAGTGTGCAGTACTTTGGTGTAATTAAGAGTTAATCTGAGTGACGCAGCTCCAGCTCTCTCTCCTCAAGAGAGACACACTGTCTGTTAGCCTGCTTGATTCCTACAGGTCTCTGCCTCTGAGATAGTTTAGCCTCTTTATTATCCCAGTGTCTCTTCTCAGAGCGGAATATTATGGGGGGGGGGCGCTTATATCTTTTGGCAGTGTTATTATGTTAACTAGGCTGTGCCCGCTCGTAGCTGTGGCTCCTCAGGCGGCATGTGGGTGCTCAACTGCCGTACTGTCCAGGTCTCCCCCTCCGATTTGGCAGCGGTCTCCCGCCTGCAATCCGCGGCACTGCCCCACACTGTAGCCGCTAGTGCTCCCGTCGCGCTCAACCCCCGTGCATCGGGTTCACTCACCGGACCTCCAGGGGTGCGCTGCTCCGAGTCGCCGCGGGTGTCACCTGGGTCGGCAGTTCAGGGGGATCCAGGCTCGGCAGCTGACGTGGGAGTTTGCCCCGGTGACGGTCTAGCTCTAGATTCCCGCTGCAGTGCGGCCTCGTGCGAGGGAGGAGGGGGGGGGGGAGAAACTTCCCCGTCTTCACTCCCCGTTTAGCGGGTGTTTCGGCCACAAATGAGGCCTGCGCCAGGGTCTGCAGAGCTGTAGCTTCTCAGGGGGCACCTTTCAGATGCTGATCTCCTTTCTCCCGAGCCAGGATGCCGGGGATTAAAGAGATGGCGTCAGGAGCTGTCTCATGCGCGTCCTTCCTGCACCGCGGCCATCTTGAATCCAATCGAGTGTTGCCATTTCATACTGTCACTACACTGTAAAAGATTGATTAGTGTATAAAAGATGAAGAGGCTAACCCCCTGTTTATTTGTATAGATGAGAGAAGGTTCACCAAGGTAGGCAGAGATAGCAGTGCTTTTGAAAGGAGTTGTAACAGCAGCGTCCTTGCATGGTTTCTCACTTTCCTCCCAATGTTCACATTGCCTGTGGTCTTGCTTGTTTCCCTGAGTCCCGTAACTATGTCCCTGACCCCTGGGCTCAGCTGCTGCAGTCCGGAGATTACCCTGGAGTGATACCTGGGGTCTACCGGCAGCCAAGTCCAACCTCACTATCAGAGGCTCTGTTAAATGAAAGTAGGCCCTTAGCAGCACTTCTCAGAGTAATCCTGTCTTGTGGCGCAGTAGGTCTACACCGGCATGTATAACAGTGTGTCTGTTAGCAGGTAGATGAGTGAATAGCTTGTGATTAAAGAGTTCAGTATTTCAGTGAATATCTATACAAAGACACCCTGGGAAGGCAGGGTATGGCAGACCTGGGAAAGTGAGTACAGCCTGAGAAAAAGAAATGCTGGAGTAGACAAGTGAAAGACTATGATGCCACCACTGTGCAGACTGATTGGGTTGCTGGAAAGTGCTGAGACGGAAACGATGAGAAGAGTGAGAGTGAGAGACTGATAAAAACTGCTACTTCAATAATATTGTCCAAAATTAAGCTAGCCATATTTATTTGATGGCTGATAGCCAAAAGATACTTTGGCCAATTGTTTAACCAACAGCCATCTTAGCCAACTTGACCATGCACAGAAGTGCTCTCTTAGGCTGGCTTCACATTAGCGTTCCCCTCCGCAGCGTTCTGCAGAGGGGAATCGCCATGTGTGCGCAGCGGCCACCAGCTCCTATCTTTATAATGGGAGCGCACGGTGCTGCACTTGACAGCGCATGACCGTGGGCACCCATTCACTCCCATATGTGATCTGTGCCCAGGCGGATGCCTGCGTACAAATCACACACTCTCGCCCGCACCAGAGACGCAACATGAACGCTGCGGAGGGGTCCGCAAGTGTAAAGGCAGCCTAAGCCGAGTGCTCCTGTGTTTTCTAAGAGAAAGGACCAACTGACACATCAGACAATGACCTGTCTCCAGATGAACAATGCGATTAGCAGCCTGACATCAGACATGTGGGATTGACATCTCTCCTGACCATTAGTCGGTTGGTGCCCCATACAGATTGGACCATAAGTTAAACCTGTCAATATTATCAGGTTAAGTCACTGTTAGACTAATTCTTTTTGGGGCCTTTAGGCTACATTTAACACTATGCCTCCTGATTGAAAGCACAGTCTTCATCATGGCCCCTTATTAGCATTTCCACCACATACTGGCCTACAGCAGCAACTTTAATTAACATTCTCATGTTTTAGGAATGGGCTACATTGCCAAACTTTCTGCAGTAAAAATAATTTTAAATTCATTAGCGTGGATAGAAAAAATTAAGAAAAAAGATTTACTAGTTTATGAGATGTCAGATTAAAGCCAAAAAGTAACAAGGAACTTATCTAGATGGGTGGTGAGCACTTTGAACCCCCAGGTTCTTCACAAATGAATCCGTAAAAATGAAAAAATAAAATTTTTGTGGAAAAGAAAATACTTTTTCAATTTTACGGATCAATTTGTGAAGCACCTGGGGGTTCAAAGTGCTCACTATGCATCTAAATAAATTCCTTTCAGGTGTCTAGTTTCCAAAATGGGGTTACTTGTGGGGGAGCTACAATGTTTAGGCACACAGGGGCTCTCCATATGCAACATGGTGTCCACTAACTATTGGAGCTAATTTTCCATTCAAATTGTTAGTGGACACCATGTCGCATATGGAGAGCCCCTGTGTGCCTAAACATTGGAGCTCCCCTACAAGTGACCCCATTTTGGAAACTAGACCTCTCAAGGAACATATCTAGATGCATAGTGAGCACTTTGAACCCCCAGGTGCTTCATAAATTAGTCCGTAAAAAGGAAAAAAAGATTTTTGTGGAAAAAAAAAGTACTTTTTCATTTTTACGGATCAATTTGTGAAGCACCTGGGGTTTCAAAGTGCTCACTATGCTTCTAAATAAGTTCCTTGGGGTGTCTAGTTTCTAAAATGGGGTAACTTGTGGGGGAGCTCCGATGTTTAGGCACACAGGGGCTCTCCATACACGACATGGTATCCACTTACAATTCCAATTGTTAGTGGACACCATATCACATATGGAGAGCCCCTGTGTGCATAAACATTGGGGCTCCCCCACAAGTGACCTCATTTGTGAAGCATCTGGGGATTGAAAGTGCTCACTATGCATCTCTATATGTTCCTTGTGGGATCTAGTTTCCAAAATGGGGTCACTTGTGGGGGAGCTCCAATGTTTAGGCACACAGGGGCTCTCCATATGTGACATGGTGTCCGCTAACAATCTGAATGGAAAATTAGCTCCAATAGGTAGCGGACACCATGTCGCGTATGGAGAGCCCATGTGTGCCTAAACATTGGAGCTCCCGCACAAGTGACCCTATTTTGGAAACTAGACGCCTCAAGGATTATATCTAGGAATATAGTGAGCATTTAGAATCTACAGCTACTTCACAGAATTTGATAACGTCATATTGAACATTTTCTTTTTTTTACACAATTTGTCACTTTTAGAGCATGTGCACAAGATCCGGAGACACCGCGTCCTGGTCGTCTCCTCTCCTGCATTATTTTTCAGTATTTCTTTATTAAATTTAAAAAAAATTACGACGAGGGGCTTCACCATATTTTTATTCCAGCCAGGTACAGCAGGCAGCTATGGGCTGCCACGAATCCCTTTTGCCTAGTTTTACCTGGCTGGAAACCAAAAATATAGGTAAGCCCTTTTTTTTTTAATTATTTCATGAAATAATTAAAAAAAAAAAAAAACGGAGTGGGCTTCGCCATGTTTTTGGGCCAGCAAGGTACAACAATGCAGCTGGGGGCTGGAATCCTCAGCGTAGGGAGGCCCAAGCTTTGCAGTCCGCAGCCGCCCCAGAAAATGGCGCATTCATAGAAGCGCCATTTTCTGGCGCTGTATCCAGCTCTTCCAGCTGCCGTGTAGCAGTGGCAGACTGGGTAATAAGGGGTTAATCACAATTTGAAAAGAAGAATCGGGGCACCAATCACTTGTAACCCAGCTGTACGGTAAAGCAGCGTCGGCTGCAGCAGGTCCGGGGGTGCACTATCTTGTAACAGCTTGAGAAGTACAATCATGAAGAAAAGAAGGAGGCACTCACCCGGTTGTGGATTTTCACCTATGGACGACTTTATTCAACTTTAAAGTACGGGGTGCAGGGGAGGGGGTGGCGGAGGTGCAGACGACGGCACCGTTTCGGATCTGATGACCCTTTGGCTGGTTTTGGCTCAATGGCCTCATGATTGTACTTCTCAAGCTGTTATAAGATAGTGCACCTCGGACCTACTGCAGCCGATGCTGCTTTACCGTACAGCTGGGTTACAGGCTCCATTTCCTTAATAGGAGGAGCTTTCTGACGTCATATGTGGGCCAATGAGAGTAATCATGTGCGTGATTAAAAACAACATTATGAATGACAAAATCAAACAATGGCTGCAAGATAAAAGGTAAAAATGAGCATTCAAATATAATAAATAACAAAAGTAACAATAGATTTGCTACGTCACACAAATATGACGTATGCTTAGTTACTTAGTAACCCTATGCTTTGAATCTAGTGGCTAGAAAAATGGCGTGTGCGCTCTTATTGTGCATGTATCTTTACGGCTGACACTGGAATTATAATAAGGCTACGTTTGAAGAGCGGCATGAAGATTAACCCCACATGCCGCTGCCATAATTATCACATGTGTCTTATAGCAAAAATGTATGTGAATGTATTAAAAATGGCTCATTTTTAACCGTAATTCAAATCTCACCGCCAGGAATTTCTCAAATTCAAAGCATTTGTTCAAAGAATCATAATATAGTTTTAGTGTTACTAAAAATCAGATGGGAGGGAGATGATGATGATGGCGAGTGTGGCGGCGGCGGGGGAGGACCAGAGCTGTATGGAGGACTGAGGGGACCTGGAGGCAGGGGGCTATTCCTCTCTGATGTGACATGTATGACATGTCACATCAGAGGAATCCACAGCAGGGGGCTGCAGGTGACTGCCAGCGCTGCTTCTGAAGCACTGCGGCGCCATTTTAGGAGGAGGGTAGGGGGTGGGGACCGAGTACCTGTACCGGGGGCTGTGTACCGGTACTGGGGGACAGGGACAAACATTTCTCTGTCATGCCACAGGTTTGATCCTGTGGCATGACAGAGAAATCATAGTTTTTACCGCAATTCACTATATATTCATGTGATTACGGTTATACACCGGTAAACGGTGTATAACCGTGAGCACATGGCAGGTACCAGTAAAAACCAGCCCGATTCATAATCAAAATTTAAAAAACCCCGGTAGCTGAAACCCCGGAGATTTTGGGCCGCTGGGGGGCACTACAGGGTCTTTTCTGTTCTGACTTATTTCCACGTCAGAACAGAATAAGGACCCTGTTTTGCTACCGTATATATACAGTGGGCTGTCACTAAGGTGTTAATACAAATCTATGAAACCCTCATTCTGGCTTTCATAGACTACTATTGAGTGCTTGTGATATAACTTTTGACTTTCAGCCAGTTTAGAAGTTACAAGCACAATATGGCACTGGATGGATGATGGATCATAGCAATGCCGAAAAAAAGCTAAAGATGCCAGAGGGTAAGCATAAGATCAGGGGAGCCTAGGACTTAGATTTAAAGAATCACTTCACTACTGAAAAACAATGCTGTAGTGTTGCTTTAAACTGTACACTCATGACCAAAGGTTTTGACACTAGCACAAATTTTAAAGTGGCAATTTACTTTAACTCTAGATTGCTATGAAAAATGATCAGATGAATTGCCAATGTAAATCAACCATTTATTGACTCATCAAGAACTTCAAAGAGAGGCTCAATTGCTGTGAAAAAGGATTCTGGACACTCCAGAAACTTCAGGTTGTGCTAGGACCATCTCCTAAACAGGAGTCAGCTATTCAATCAGTTCAACACTAATGCAGAGCTTGCTCAGAAATGGAAGCAAAAAGATGTCACTACATCTGGCAAACCTGTTACCAAGAAGAGCAGCAAAGAAGCTTGTAAAGTGATATGGAATTAATAGCGTTATATAAATGAATTTTATTATTATTCTCTCTAAAAAAAATCAAGGATAGATAAACATTAGTGATGAGCGAGCAGTAAAATGCTGGGGTGCTCGATGCTCGTGTCGAGCAAATCGAGATGCTCGGGTGCTCTACCTGAGCACCGAGCCCAATGTTAACCTATGGGCAACTCGAGCATTTTTCTGGCGGGCTGCTTAAAGCCTAAAAATGTCACAAATGTATAATAACAGTGCTCAAATAACATGGGAACAGCATGGGGAAAACCCCTGTAAGCATTTATGACTCCCAGGTCACTGCTGTGAACAATGTTGTCTGAGTATTACGTCACTTTTACGGACTTACAATAAAACGTCCAAAAACTAAACCAAAATGGATTTTCCTGGGGAAAATGTTAAGGGCTCATACTCACTTGTGAGACAGTGTTGGTGTATTATTATTTTTTGATTACATTAAAGATATTTAAAAAAAAAATTGGGAGGCACTTTGATGCTCAGACCTGTAGAAGCGGAACCACTGCGAAACGGTGCCGTCGTCCACCCCTCCACCCCCTCCCTGCGTATGTTGCCCACCTGGAATAGGTGAATAAAAAGAGTAGAAAGAAACTGGTGAGTGCAGCTTTTTTCTTCAATTTATGATGTTTGCTGGACTATATTTGGTTGAGCAACACCGGTGGTCAGTGCAACCTGAATAGGCTAAAAAGTGTGGTCAGTAGTGCCCGGTAATCTTTTTTTTGTTTGGATTTAACAAATCACTGAAACACAAGGTTGAGCACATGGGTCAGGCATGGGACATGTGTGAGCTTGCCTAGCCTCAGAGCCGCCCCCAGGTTCTGGCCATTGTCACACACGATCATGTCTGGCTGTAGGTTAAGCGGTGTGCGCCACAGATCTGCCTGCTCTTTCAGACCTGTCCACAACTCTTCAGCATTGTGCGGTTTGTCACCTACACATATTATCTTCAGCACAGCCTGTTGTTGCTTGGCCGAGGCTGTGCGGAGGTGCTTCCAGCTTGGGACTGGTGTGGAGGGTGAAGTGGAGGAGGAGGAGGAGGCTGAGGAGCATGATGTTCCGGAGCTGTACACTGTGGGTGAAACCCTGACTGAGTTAGGGTCTGCAATCCTTGGTGTCGGAAGGACGTGTTCCGTCCCAAGCTCAGACTGGGTCCCGGCTTCCAGAATATTAACCCAGTGTGCTGTCAGCGAGATGTACCGTCCCTGCCCACAAGCATTTGTCCACATATTCAAGGTTAGGTGGACTTTCCTGGTAACTGTGTTGTTAAGGGCACGGCTAATGTTTTGGGACACGTGCTTTTGTAATGCAGAGAAATAGTGTCGGTTGGGACCGAGTAACGAGAGATGGCCACTGCCATCAGGTTTCGAAATACTTCCGTTTCCACTATCATAAAAGGCAACATTTTGAGCGCAAGCAGTCGGAAAATGTGCAAATTGAGTAGTGGGACCTGTGAAGCGTGGCTGCGTATTTGCGCTTACGTTACAAGGACTGGGATATGGACAACTGAAAGCTGCGCTGGGACAAGGATGTGGACATGGTTGCTGATGGTGGTATTTCACATTGTGCAACGACAGGTGCAGGAAATCTTCGCATGCACTATGGACAGAGGATAGGTTTCCACGCACAACAGTGGATGAAGCAGTGGTGTCACCCACAGACACTGCTTCTGTACCCTAGGGTTCGGCCGACAAATCAAGTGCTTTGCTGCCATGTGCCTGATCATGCTGGTGGTGGTCAGGCTGGTAGTTTTGCTACCCCTGCTGACGCTGCCATGTCTTTTTAGGAATTATCGGCAAAGTACTTAAAGAACAGCCAGACTAGGGAAGACCTAACAGTTGTACCTGTGTTGGTGTTGCGGGGAATGGTTGCCCGCCTTCTGTCAGCGGCCAACACACTGCTTCACCCTGCCTGTTGTGGTGTTATGCCTCCCTCCCCCTGTGCGCACCTGTCCTCGCTCTGCATGTTTTCCTGGCAGGTTGGGTCAGTTACTATATCATCCACCACAATGTCTTCCACTTCCCCACCCTGTTCCTCCTCCTGACTTTCTGGCAACTGTGTCTCATCATCATACACCTCTTGTGACACTTTCACACCGTCGCCTTCGTGCAACCATTGCTGCTCAAATATTTGGGCATTGCTTGTCCCCATTCAAGTGGAGCGGCGAGAGGCCTGTATCTGTAAATGGAAAACTGAACAGCTCTTCAGAGTGTCCAAGTGAGCGATCAGTTTTGTCTGGGCACTCGGCATGATGGGAGAAAGGAGAATCAGGGTGAGGAATATGCAGTCCAGACTCACGGCTACTGAGACTTGACTGTGTGGAAGACAGGGTTGTTGTGATGGTGGCAAACTGACTGAAAACATTATCTGCTATCCAACCAACAACTTTTTGACACTGCTCTGGGTTTAATAGTGGTGTGCTGCAGTCACCTAGGAATTGGGACAGAAAGGTCGAGCGAGAAGATGTGGGCGTTTGTTGCGGCACAATTGTAGCTTACCCACGGCCTCAGCCTGTCATGCACTATCACATCAACGTCCAATTCCTCGTCCTTGCCACATGGCCTGCGCATTTAAGCAGACAATATCTTCCACGCTCAATAGAATTGCTTGAATTAAGAGCGCATTTCTAATGTGATCTGTGCACAGACAAACCGAAGTTTTAATAGCTGTTTTTTACAGATGATAATATGCCCAAGATGTACTGATACAGCTCTTGTGCTACACTGCAGTCTGCTATTACCCCGCTGCCTGTATAGTAGATTAGTCTCAAAGGACTGTTTAGATCAGGTCTCAACTCCAGGCCTCGAGGCCGCACACAGTCAGTTTCAGGATTTCCCATAAGTTGACAGTTGTAATTTGATTGTCAACTTCAAATCCATGGAAATCTGAAAACCTGCACTGTGTGCTGCCCCGAGGCTGGAGTTTGAGACCCTGGTTTAGATGGATATTAGACCTGTTTACACCAGCCCCAGATGTGACTGGATACAGACTCTTGGCTACACCGCAGTCTGCTATATACCCTGCCTGCCTTATACAGTAGTTAGTCTAAAGGACTGTTTGGCTAGGGTCACATTCGCCATGGATCTAACATTGCATTTTTCAAAGTGAAAATCTCTGAAAAACCTAGCGTTAATGCTTCCATAGGCTCCAATGCAAAACGCATGCAAATGCACCAAGCACCAGAAAGCAGAGTAAGCATTGTTTGGGGGATTGCAAAAACATGATGTTTACATGGAGGCTAGGGAAAAGCATACATTAACGCATGGTACATATATGTACCATGTGTTAATAATGCGTCAATGGTAGCTACCTGTAGCATCGTTGCAAAAAAAACTCCCTCCAAATGTGACCTAGCCTTGTTTAATGATTGTATACACTAGGTACCTACACTACTTAAAATCCACAAAATGCTGTCCCTACCTCAGCAGTACGTCTCCCTCACAAGTGACTGTGGAACTAGAGTGACGAGCCAGTGCCATTGGGTCTTATATAGACCTGATGACACTGTGCGAACACCAATCACTGTAATGCCGCACCAACATGCTGTGCATTTACTGTGTGGCAGCCAAACCTGATGTGGCTGGCTAGTGAAAGAGCGCCAACATGCAGGCAGGGGACCGATATGAGCCCGAGCTCTCAACGATACTCGGTGCCGCCGAGCATCTCGAGTACTGAGATGCTTGAACAAACCGAGTACTGTGAGCATGCTCGCTCATCAGTAATAACATTCTTATAGCAGTATTTTCTCAATGAAGCCTTTTCATCAATGGAGTATGCTCACTCACGAATTTCCTATAACGCTGCCATGAATTATGAAATAATGTAACACAAAGGCGAAGCACACTGTGGTGTGACATGGCGAGGCATGCGAGGAAACTCGCATTGCACTCAGACCATGTTGCATATAGGCAGGGTCACCACTGGTGTAACCCTGTGCTGAACTTGCACTGTGATTCAAATGCGTTCAGTACGCAAGCAGGACATGCAGGAGCGTAGGAACCAGTAGAGCAGTATGTGTTGTGTACCGGTGTAGACGTTTGTGTGTGTGTGTGGAGGTGATGTGGTGGTAGAGGGATATGGAGGATGATGGGGGGCTACAGAGAGATACTGGAGGATGATGTGGGGGCTACAGAGAGATAGTGGAGGATGAAGGGGGCTACAGAGGGTATGAGGGATGGGAGGGGGCTACAGAGGGATACTGGAAGGTGATGGTCAGAGGGATACGAAGGATGATGGGGGCTACAGAGGGATACTGGAGGATGATGGGGGGCTACAGAGGGATACTGGAGGATGATGGGGGGCTAGCAGAGGGATAGTGGAGGATGATGCGGGGTACGAGGTTTATGAGGTATGGGTAAAAGGATGTGATATATGGTCGGAGTTTTCTTTAGAAGTTAGGTACAAGGTCCTGCAACCAGACTTGGACCGGAAGTTACCACATGATACTTTTATGTCACATTGAGCCGGACCCTTTTTTAAGCCGAATTAAAAATATTTTTAATTGTTTCGGACCTTGTATCTTTAGAACTTGTATGTGACGGAGTTCGCGCGAGAACATGACGTCACCACAGGTCCTAGAAGCCACAGGACCTTGCCGGAGGCTTCGGTGGACCGCGGACAGGTGAGCATAGATTATTTTTTTATTTTTAACACTTTCTTTCTTTTAGGTAATGTTTATTTTGGCTCAAAATGCGGCAGATGCGGTTTTCTGACCGCATCTGCCGCATTTTCGAACCAAAATCGAACATGTTCGAAATTCGCCGAATTGGAACCAAATTGTTCGAATTCAGCGAATGACTCGAATAGGGCCAAAATCAACTCGAATTTGAGATTGGCAAACTATTCGAGTTGAACATCGCTCATCTCTACTTATAATCCGGTGTGCCTTATAGTGCGGAAAGTACCGTACTTTTTAATACTCGCATATTCATCCAAATAGCAAGACCAACGTTAATCAATTAGTGATAGGCTCTGCCCACACACATATTGCTATAAAATGAGTCTTTCCGGGACAGGGCGGGAGAGTGTTTTTTTTTTTATATTTCTGCTGCATAAAACACCTTACGTGCCCCTCGTATAGAGCCTTACATGCAATCTGCTCTTTCTGAGATGCCAGCTCACTTTGTGTACTGAAGGGAGCCCAGAATATGTGTCAAATCGATAAACAATCGACACATCATTCAAGAGAAACAGTGATAATCGCTTTACTCGGGTAATGAGTATTGTGAATACTGTACTATTCATGCGAATAGCGAATAGTAACGATTACACTCGCTCATCATTATTTATAATAAAATGATTTTTCTCTGTGGTTGTTGTGGAGACCCGGGGGTCAGTGGGTGCTCTCGTCCGCAGACCCAGCCGCCTTTACAAAGACAACGTGGACCAGGGCTCATCCCCAACTGAACGCCCGAGCTCCTTAACCGTGGGCGGAACACTACTCAGACAACACAGGGTGAGGGAATCACAAAGTTAAGGCTTTATTGGATCCCCAAACAGTTAACAGCATATAACGCATTACCAAGCACAACGCATAATGTAACAGGCAACAGAGTCTCACCCTTCCGCTGGCTCACCAGGGATTAGAATATAGCACAGCAAAGTCTGTAGCCAGGTGACTGTATCGTCCCAACCTGGGTTGCTTCCTTATCCTTATGCAGTCTTTATCACAGCCGAATCCGATAATCTGATACTGAAGTCTTTGTGGTTCTATAGTCCGTGTTCTGGTCCCCGTGGTCGGCACGGAAATGCCTAGGCCTGGGGTTATGGATTGCTAACCGGACCCGAAGATCCTAGATCAGCTGCCTGTATCCAATCCAGTGACCTCTAGCCAGGACCGAAATCCCTAGACTGAGGTCACTAGACAGAATCTAACTAACTCTGGTTAATGAACACATCTCCTTATATACCTTCAGCCCTCATTGCAGGATATTGGGAACGTCACGATAGGTGGAATAATACTGTCTTTTCATTGGTTGGACCTCAAGCCTCATTTAACATATTTTTAGAAGTATTGCAATCCTGACATAGAGAGCCAAATGCTGATTGATATAGCACCTAGCAGTGATACAATGGAATGTTAGTATGAGACATTGAGTCTGCAATCAATGAAACTTAAACAATAGTGGCTGGAGCCATGTACATAGAATCAACATTCACAGGGTCATAGACAATGGACGATTAGCAAAATTAAGTTCTCTGGTCTTCTATGACAAACAAGTTAGATAATTACATTACCATGCTAAACGTAAACCATAGTAATCTATGAAAATACTGTAGGAAATTCTCCTTGGCCATTACAAGTTTACAAGCCAATATACAATACTGTCTGGGTTACAAAAGAAATCATCCTATGTTCTACATTGAAGGAGTCCATTTCGTCACATGCCTCCCCCTTCTTATGTAACCAGACAGGGCAGTCAGATGTGATACGTCTCTGGTTATCCTTCTCCTCTTGGCAGCATTATCTTTTTTAATGGTGAAGACAGCAATTGAGGCTTCCATCTATACACCTCCCCCAGCTTACCTCCCCCAGGATGGGCAGACATATTGTGGACAAGCAGTAAAATGGGATTCAAGGGTTGGGCTCCCATAAACTTCTGGCTATCAATTCCCCCCCAGTCAATGGCCACAGTCTGTGTGGGTTTACTCACTGTTAATGGATAAGAGGAGAATGATGGGGGCTGGGAACATGGATTATCATCTGAAGGTGTGGTAGCAAGATCCACATCAGGGTGCTGCTTGGCTTCCTGGATGTTGGTGATGGCTGTGACAAACTGGCTGGATAGTCCTTGTCCTGGGTCAGCTTGCAAAACAACAGTTGTGGGGAGGCCATCCATGAGCCCCACTTCAACCTTCTCCTGGTTAGCCCCTGAATCAACAGGTGTGGGAAGGCTGCTCACAAATCCCACATCAACCTCTTCCTGGTCTTTCTCCAAAGCAACAGGGATAGGGACATTGTCCATAAACTCCAACTTGTCCTCTCCCTGCTCAGGCACGGCGTTGACAGGATCAATTTCTTGCAGTTCCAGGGCTTGGAACTGGTGTCCTTCAAGACTGTCACTGGATTCATGATGTGGAACACAGTTTAATTCCTTTGGGGCAATCTCGACGGGGTCCTCATCATTCTCTGTATCCTTCTGGACATGCCACTGGACCAATTTCTGGATCAAATCTGACCGTGCGTCAGTGTCCCTGGCTTCGACTTCTCGGAATAGACATGCCACCTCTAGTTGCAGTTTCCTATAGCGGCCGTACTTCCACTCCAGTCCTCGTCCCATGGCTGAGCTGGTGGGGTTGGACATGGCAGCGTCCGTAACCTGTATGCCTCACCTATGGCCTGCTGGGTATGCTTATATGCCTCCCTGGTTGTTGAGCCCTTGGACGGTGTCCACGAACACCAGTCCCCAGCAGCTTCCCTGGATAAACCAGGCTGAGTAGTATCCCACCGCTGCCACCAATTGTGGAGACCCGGGAGTCAGTGGATGCTCTCGTTCGCAGACCCAGCCGCCTTTACAAAGACAACGTGGACCAGGGCTCATCCCCAACTGAACGCCCGAGCTCCTTAACCGTGGGCGGAACACTACTCAGACAACACAGGGTGAGGGAATCACAATGTTAAGGCTTTATTGGATCCCCAGACAGTTAACAGCATATAACGCATTACCAAGCACAACACATAATGTAACAGGCAACAGAGTCTCACCCTTCCGCTGGCTCACCAGGGATTAGAATATAGCACAGCAAAGTCTAGCCAGGTGACTGTATCGTCCCAACCTGGGTTGCTTCCTTATCCTTATGCAGTCTTTATCACAGCCGAATCCGATAATCTGATACTGAAGTCCTTGTAGTTCTATAGTCCGTGTTCTGGTCCCCTTGGTCGGCACCGAAATGCCTAGGCCTGGGGTTATGGCTTGCTAACAGGACCCGAAGATCCTAGATCAGCTGCCTGTATCCAATCCAGTGACCTCTAGCCGGGATCGAAATCCCTAGACTGAGGTCACTAGACAGAATCTAACTAACTCTGGTTAATGAACACATCTCCTTATATACCTTCAGCCCTCATTGCAGGATATTGGGAACGTCACGATAGGTGGAATAATACTGTCTTTTCATTGGTTGGACCTCAAGCCTCATTTAACATATTTTTAGAAGTATTGCAATCCTGACATAGAGATCCAAATGCTGATTGATATAGCACCTTGCAGTGATACAATGGAATGTTAATATGAGACATTGAGTCTGCAATCAATGACACTTAAAAATAGTGGCTGGAGCCGTGTACATAGAATCAACATTCACAGGGTCAAAGACAATGGACGATTAGCATAATTAAGTTCTCTGGTCTTCTATGACAAACAAGTTAGATAATTACATTACCATGCTAAACTTAAACCACAGAATCTATGAAAATACTGTAGGAAATTCTCCTTGGCCATTACAAGTTTACAAGCCAATATACAATACTGTCTGGGTTACATAAGAAATCATCATATGTTCTACATTGAAGGAGTCCATTTCGTCACAGTTGTGTCTTTTTTTAACCATTTATTTGAGATTCTTAATGACCAGGTCTAACTTGGCCTGAAATTAGGAATCTCAGGGCTTAATGCCAGCTGGCAATACAAAGCTGGTATTAATCCTTATTATCAAGTGTGCCATCAACACCAGGGCCACTGGAAGAGCCTGGTAAAGCGCCTGGAATTGGCACTTCTATGGATGTGCAATTTTCAGGGGAGCTGTAGGCTGTATTCTTTAGCGTGGTGGGGCCTAAAAAAATGGGCCTCCCCCGCTGAGAATACCAGCCCTCATCTGCCTAGTTTTACCTTGACTGTAAATTAAAAATAGAGTGGAGCCCATGCATTTTTATTGCCAGCCATGGTAAAATTTGGAAGCTGTGCGTGACAGTTCATAGCTGTCCACTTTTATGGGGCTAAACTAAAAAATACTGCAAAGCGCCACACTTTTTTAAAATTATTTATTCATTTAACATACTATTATAGCAGGTGGTTGCCATACTCTAATGTGTATGACAGCCAAGCACAATTACTGTATAGATTGTTGAAATGCAGTCTAAGGCTGCATTCACACATTGCGTATTTTGCTGCGCTTTTTTACGCGCGCTTTTCAAAATACGCAATGTGTCTTTTGTCTGCCAGCAAAGTGAATGTGAAATTCACTTTGCAGTGCAGACATTGTGCAAAAATACGCACTGCATTTTCAGAAAGAAAGCGCAGCTCCGTAAAGAATTGAGATGTCAATTCTTTACGCAGCTGCTCCTGCGTATTCTCCCTGAGATGTCACAGAGGGGAGGAAGAATCCTGCTTCCTCCTCCCCTCTGTGACAGCTGTGGCCGCCCATTAGATTTCACAGTGTATTAATATACATCTAAATTAAACAAAAGCAAGTGTCTGAAAAATAAAAAACAATGAATACTTACCCTCCGACGCCTTCTCCTGCTGTCTGGTCTCGTTTCCAAGTGAGATGTGTTCTGACAGGACCTGTGGTGATGTCAGAGGGGCGTTCCCGGGCACTCGCGGTCATGTGATACATATCACATGACCGCGAGCAGCCAATCAGCGCTGGGAACGCCCCGGGAACGTCCCAGAACTTATGATACAGGAGAATGTAAAGGCCGGCATATTTGTAAAAATACCTACATTACCTTCGACTTGGACTTCTCTAAAAACCACATCATCCTTACTGTTCAAAGAGAAACCTACCTTACAGAAATCCAATGTCTTACTAACAAAGTTCCAATACCAGCGAGCAGCGTATTGAGAAACATGACCCATTCATCAACAACAGCGGCCTGCTGAGTGTAGGAGGCCGACTGAAAGAAGCTAAAATGGAGTTTGTGGAGAAATTCCCTCTTATACTCCCGGAAAATGTCATGTTGCCTACTTGATCGTACAAACACTACCACAATTTGGTGAAGCACCAAGGCAGACTGTTTACAGAAGGAGCCATCAGAACTGCCGGTCTGTGGATCGTCAGTGCAAAGAAGCTCATCAGTAGTGTCATCTTTAAATGCGTTACCTGTCGTAAGCTTCGTGGTTCCACTCAAACTCAAAAGATGGCCGACTACCCATAGACAGATTCAACCCAGACCCCCATTTACCAGTGTTGGTCTCGATGTATTTGGCCCGTGGTCAGTTGTGACACGACAGACGAGAGGCGGCCAAGCTAATAGTAAGCGTTGGCTGTCATGTTCACCTGTATGACAATCAGAGCCGTCCACATAGAGGTCATCGAGTCCTTTGACACGTCAAGCTTCATTCAACGCTCTAAGACGTTTTATCGCTATCCGTGGTCCTATCAAGCATATACGTTCAGACAGAGGTACCAACTTCGTCGTTGCAGCAAAGGAATTGGGAATACCTTCAAATCTGGACTACAAGACCCTTGAGAGATTCCTCAGTGACGAAAGTTGCACATGGTCATTCAACCCACCTCACTCTTCGCATATGGGAGGATCTTGGGAACGGATGATTGGTCTAGTCCGAAGAATCCTCGACTCTTCTCTTCTCCAAGCAGGAGCAGCGAGGATACCCACGAAAGCCTAATCACCTTCATGGAGAAGCCACAGCCATAATCAATGCAAGACCCTTAGTTCCAGTTTCCAACGACCCTGAGAAGCCGTTGTTATTGACTCCAGCTACCCTCCTTACCCAGAAAACGGGACTGTCCAGTGCTCCTCCAGGAGGATTCGATGCCAAGGACCTCTACAAGCGCCAATGGAGACAGGTACAAAGTCTTGCGAATACTTTCTGGGACAGATAGCGCAAACAATATCTGTCTACCCTGCGCCACGGACAAAGTGGCAATCTACTTGTACCAATCTGAACATAGGTGACCTTGTTCTTGTGAAAGACTCTCAAGTACACCGGAACCAGTGGCCACTTGGTCTAGTTACTGCAACATTCCCGAGCAATGACGGTAATGTCCGCAAGGTCGGACTAAGAATGATAAGGGAAATGAACCCAAGACATTTCTCAGACCAGTATTGAACTGGTCCTGCTGTTACCCTCAGAAGACAGAGATAGTGACATCCGGTGATGCCAGACGGGGAGTGTTCTGTCTCCAACGCCTAATTCATCTCCAATGTTTGTTTTGCGTAATGTTATTAAATAGTTTAGCTGTAGATTGTTAATGAGTTTTATCTCATATGTAGTGTTTCAGGCTCCCTCTAGCGGCCAATGCTATGTTTGCAGTCTATTTAATCTCTATGTCTAATTCTCCTCCCTCTTGCAATGCATTTGGTAGCTCAGCCCCCATTTTTACTTTCATTTCTGAAAGGAAGACACTCAGCATTACTGTTCCCATGCGATTGCATTGCCGGTAAGTATTTATGCCTTCTTTAATTGTTTTCTGCTCTAGTTTTAGCCTGGCTCATCCAGTTATAGTCTAGATTAGTTACTAGTTCATGCATATTGTATATCCATGTATAATGTGTGTTCTGCTGTACTATGTACTGATTGTTCTGTATTCTCATTGTTTCCAGTTTTACCATATACAAATATACTGCAACGTTCAATAAAAGCACAGACTTCACCACAGTCTTTTCATTGGACTCAGTATAAAGGTTTAGCTGTCTGTTTAAATTCATGAGCCCCCGGCCCATTTAGTGAGAACAGAACAATAATAATAATAATAATAATAATAATAATAATAAAAAAGGACTATGGGGATACATTGTAATATATGGAGAAATATGGGGATGCATTATAATAATTGGACGACTGACGGGTACATATATACCATTATAAGGGCCATATTTCAGGAGGAGGACCATATATAACATGATGAGGGACATTAATGCATAATTAAGGGGAGAGGGGTCAATTTGTGAGTCTTTAGATGATTTAAAACATCACATTAGGCTGATTAATCTGACCAATGTGTTCGGGGGAGGGGGGCCCAGATCTAAATCTCGCATCGGGGCTCACCAAACTCTTGTTACGCCACTGGCTCTGCCAATGTCACATGGCATCCGCAAACCTGAAAAAATCTGCACTTCAATTCATTGCACTTTCCCTCAAAAGTAGTTTTTGACCACATATGCGGTATTGGCATACTCAGGAGAAATGGTTTAACAAATTACCATTTATTTTCTCCTATTACCATTTTGAAAATTAAAAACTTGTGGTCAAAGAAACACTTTATTGGAAAAAATTGGCGAAAACTGACGAAAGCGCACTTGCCGCGTTTGCCGCACACTTACCGCAAGCCCCATACACAATGCATGGGGCATGCTGCAAGCATGCCGCAAATGTCACTGTTAGGCGGATCCAGGCAAAAACGCCAATGTGTATGCACCCTAAATCACATAAAAAATGAAAGTTAAAAAAATGAAATATTTTCACTTTTTTGTCAAGTTTTCTATATCCATATATATAAACAAAAATAATACTGACCACAATTTACTACCAACATGTAGTACAATATCTCAGAACAAAAACCCCTCTCATGAAAAATGGCAAATGTTGCCTGATCATGAAGGTGAACACTGGCTGAATGGGATAAAGAATAAGCCTCTTTGGTCTTAAATATTAACTCTTTTCCCTTACAAGGAACCATCCAGCAGGATTTAGGGCTATAAAGTGCAGCTATTGCCTTACAGGGTCTGGGATACTGAATGCAATCGTACCTTTACTTCAATAATTTTATGACTACCGGTAGGATATTGTAAAGTCTCCCGGATATAATGAAACCACAAGGATCTGAGTAACGATTTGGAAATATATGGCCAAGCAGCCTTTATTAATTATTAAACATCAAAATTAACCATCATAACTAACCATTTCCTTTTTGAACGAGATTCTGGATGGCCCTAAACACCGGACAGCACTAATACCCCAGTTGCACCGCTCTGACTCGGGCTTGTCACAGTGCTGTCCTTTTAAACTTTCCCAACCATTCCCGGGAACTGTCCCAGCAGGAACTACCATACCAGGAACTAAAGGGTCATCATACCTCTGATGTGACCCTCCTCCACTAGCCAAGGCCATTCTTAACCTCCTCACCTCCAGCTGCCATTACATTAAAATAGCAATTCTTTGGACCACCACTAACACCATTTCCATTTTTTTTGTATAAATAAAAAGCTAAAAAAACACAACAGGGAGGGTGAGCGGGTCGTTCACAGGACTGGATCATGGAACAAGAGGCACCAACAGACTTTTTGTCATCTTATAAGGTACTTTTCTGATCCCTCCTTCTCCACGCCCTTCCCTACACATTTACCAATCCCATATCTTATTTTCCCCCATGTGACTACCCCTCACATAATGCTGCCACTCCTGCACACTGTGTCCATGTGCAACCTCCCCATTTTAACCCCTCTCCTCCCCTTTTTTCTATTAACCCTTATTTCCCTATTCTTATAAGCCCCTGTCATGCTCGGTCTTCCACTATTGCTTTGTCCGTTCCAGCCCTTATCTTGTTTGATTGCAGAGAAAAGTGTCAAAAAAACTCCGGGAAAACAGTAGCAGATGATTGATGTGTTATACTTTATGTTGGTGGTAAATTTTATGCAAAAATATTTGCATGTATTTATGAAATGATCAAAAATTTTATGAAAGTCAGAAAAATGTCTATTTTAAAATGTAAAATTTTTATGCTGTGATATCATAGTCATGCCAAACAAACTGGTTGATAACTAACATTTCCCATATGTACACTTAAGTCTGCCTCATTATTTCAGTGATCTTTAATTTGTTAGAGGGATTAAAAGTTTAGCAGCAAATTTACTTATTTTTTTTCTTCAGGAAAACTCATACATCCTTTTATTTTACTAACATATTTAGGTTTGGAATGACTTCATAGGGCTAGGCTAGAGGCACACTATATGGGATACAGGCGAGATACTCGCATTAGTGTCACATGACTCACCCATAACATTCGCTGCCTCTCTTCATGGGTGCATGGAGCTGCATATAAAACACACACAGCTGACACTCTCCTGTTCAGAGATGAAGGTGCCGTTCTATGTGAGTCATGCGAGACTCATGACAGTATTTCATCTGCATCTCACATACTGTGTCTCCGGCTTTATACTGTACTAGAAATAGGCCCGATGCTATTGCATCGGGAGTGCGGTGAAATGAACAGGTGCCATAGAAATAGCCGCTGAATAGTACAGTCCTCTCTCCAGAAAGCACGCTGTTGTTGCAGGATTTATATGGTGTATATAGTGGCTCAATGGTTAGCACTGTATATGGTGGCTCAGTGGTTAGCACTGTATATGGTGGCTCAATGGTTAGCACTGTATATGGTGCTCAATGGTTAGCACTGTATATGGTGGCTCAGAGGTTAGCACTGTATGGTGGCCAACTTTGAAAGCCCCGCTACCGCCGAAGGGCAGCCATCTTGGGTCACCCACGACGGGTGTACAGCCAGCTTCTGTCACGGATGTGACGTAGCGATACCGTTGCATAGTGACGGAAGTTGGCTTAGGGCTTTTATCATAATAGACTAGATGGCGGCCCGATTCTAAAGAATCAGGTAGTCTAGAATCCATATATAGTTTATTTACTAATAGTTAGGGGAGTGCTGTGAAATGAATTGTGTGTATACAGGTGGCTCAGTGGGTAGCAGAGTATACGGTGGCTCAGTGGTTAGCAGTGAGTGCGGTGGCTCAGTGGTTAGCAGTGAGTGCGGTGGCTCAGTGGTTAGCAGTGAGTGCGGTGGCTCAGTGGTTAGCAGTGAGTGCGGTGGCTCAGTGGTTAGCAGTGAGTGCGGTGGCTCAGTGGTTAGCAGTGAGTGCGGTGGCTCAGTGGTTAGCAGTGAGTGCGGTGGCTCAGTGGTTAGCAGTGAGTGCGGTGGCTCAGTGGTTAGCAGTGAGTGCGGTGGCTCAGTGGTTAGCAGTGAGTGCGGTGAGATTGGTCAGCACAGCGGCATGGGCAGAGTGGTTAGCACACACATACATACATACACACACACACATACACACACTCCGCTATAGTTAGTACCGACCCTGCGTCTTCCCCGCCGCTTGGATCCTGAGTCGACATGTCGCCGCCCGCGGACGACTGGATCCAATATGGCGTCCGGGAAGTTTGGCGAGACTTCTTGGACGCTATATTGGATCCAGTAGTTCGGGGGTGGCGACATGTTGACTGAGGATCCAGGCGGCTGATGCAGGGCCGGTGGTAAGTATAGCGGAGTGTGTGTGTGTATGTGTGCGGACAAAGTGAGGGAAGTGCGGACAAAGTGACGGAAGTGACTACATACACACATATATACACATACTGTACATTGCATATGGAGGGGTGAGGAGAGCGGAGGCTGGAGGGTGAGGAGGGGTGAGGAGAGCGGAGGCTGGAGGGGTGAGGAGGGGTGAGGAGAGCGGAGGCTGGAGGGGTGAGGAGGGCAGAGGAGAGTGGAGGCTGGAGGCGTGAGGAGGGCAGAGGAGAGCGGAGGCTGGAGGGGTGAGGAGGGCAGAGGAGAGCGGAGGCTGGAGGGGTGAGGAGGGCAGAGGAGAGCGGAGGCTGAAGGGGTGAGGAGGGCAGAGGACAGGGAGGCTGGAGGGCAGAGGACAGGGGAGGCTGGAGGGCAGAGGACAGGGGAGGCTGGAGGGCAGAGGACAGGGGAGGCTGGAGGGCAGAGCGGAGGCTGGAGGGGAGAGGCTGGAGGGGAGAGCGGAGGCTGGAGGGGAGAGGCTGGAGGGGACAGCGGAGGCTGGAGGGGAGAGCGGAGGCTGAAGGGGAGAGCGGAGGCCGGAGGGCAGAGGCTGGAGGGGAGAGGCTGGAGGGCAGAGGCTGGAGAGGAGAGCGGAGGCTGGAGGGGAGAGGCTGGAGGGAGACCGGAAGCTGTAGGGGTGAGGAGGGCAGAGGAGAGCGGAGGCTGGAGGGGTGAGGAGGGCAGAGGAGAACGGAGGCTGGAGGGGTGAGGAGGGCAGAGGACAGGGGGGGCTCGAGGGGTGAGGAGGGCAGAGGACAGGGAGGCTGGAGGGCAGAGGACAGGGAGGCTGGAGGCAGAGGACAGGGGAGGCTGGAGGGCAGAGGACAGGGAGGCTGGAGGGCAGAGGACAGTGTAGGCTGGAGGGGAGAGTGGAGGCTGGAGGGGAGAGCGGAGGCTGGAGGGCAAAGGCTGGAGGGGAGAGCGGAGGCTGGAGGGCAGAGGCTGGAGGGGAGAGGCTGGAGGGCAGAGGCTGGAGGGGAGAGGCTGTGAGGGGAGAGGCTGGAGGGAGAGCGGAGGCTGGAGGGGAGAGCGGAGGCAGGAGGGGAGAGCGGAGGCTGGAGAGGAGAGCGGAGGCTGGAGGGCAGAGGCTGGAGGGGAGAGCAGAGGCTGAAGGGGAGAGCGGAGGCTGGAGGGGAGAGGCTGGAGGGGAGAGCAGAGGCTGGAGGGGAGAGCGGAGGCTGGAGGGGAGAGCGGAGGCTGGAGGGCGGAGGCTGGAGGGCAGAGCGAGGCTGGAGGGCAGAGGCTGGAGGGCAGAGCGGAGCTGGAGGGCAGAGGCTGGAGGGCAGAGGCTGAGGGCAGAGCAGAGGCTGGGGGCAGAGGCTGGAGGGCAGAGCTGGAGGCAGTGGTGTAGCTGGCATGCACTGAGGACCCCCATGTGAGGACCAGGGGGGGGGTGCTGGCAGACAGATGTGAGGCCTGGGGGGGGTTGGGGTGGTGCAGACTCACCGCGGCCGGCGTTCGTCTGCTGTCTGCTGTAGGAGGAGAGGAGGGGCGGGCAGAGCTGCCGGACAGGAAGTTCCGTCCTCCCTCCTCTCTGGGCACGCGGCGGGCGGCTGCTGTCAGCACGGGGCCCCACAGGGGGTGGGGGCAATGGGCCCCTCATGCCGGGGGGCACGGGGCGCTGGGCCCCCCTGTCCCCCCACTAGCTACGGTACTGGCTGGAGGGCAGAGGCTGGAGTGGAGAGGCTGGAGGGCAGACGGAACTTCCGAGAGCGGAACGTTCCTCCGCCGCTCCCTGTAGCCGGGCGACCCCGCACTGGTGACGTCAGCAGCATGGGTCCGGAGGCCATCACGGAAGTACCCTTCGGGTTTTCCGGAAGTGGCCTTCGGCCTTTATATATTATGTATTGGAAAATTCCAAAAAGTGATAACAATTTAAAAACTTGAACTCCTTAATGCATTTACAAATCCTGACAATTTGTTAACTCCGTTACTTTACCCAAATATTTTGGACTGCAAAGGGCCCTCCAACTGTTCTGGCCGGTGCATCATAGGAGGGCAGGAAATTCAAACAGTAGAGGAGATCAAGAACAAATGCTGCCCAGCGGGGTGTGCAGTGATGAAGCGAGAAGGGGAAAATGGAGCCTGGAGCCGCCTTTCCAGTCTCCTGACTGAGCGACTGCTTGTAAGTTATAACTCATTTTTCACCATCTTTATAGGGTGCATTTACAGCAAACAGGGATGGTTATGGAGCAGCTAGGAAAGTGCAGGGACAGCTAGTGTTAGGTCAGGGGGTAGAATGAGGTGACAGGTTCCCTTTAAGGTTTTTAAATAGTAACAGTAAGGAGCTGGAGAAGCCAGAAGAGACTGTGTTAATAATGTATTCATGATCCCATCCTCAAACCAGTGCAAAAGAGTTAAGTCCTTTAAACTTTAATAGCACAATATTACTCATACATCCTTAAATTAGACAAGATGTAAATGGACAGGGGGCAGGAGTTGGGGGTGTCCTGCCTTTCCTGCTATTGTTGTTGTCCACAGATTATATGCAGGTCTTGATTGCATCTTATCACAACAAACAATGGACTAAGTGCTGGATATACTGTACACTCTTTCATCAGAGATCCCGCTCCCTGCTCTCAGGAACTAATAGCTGGGAATGACTCACTGGTGACCACACTGTAGATTTAACCCTTCATCCCATTATAATGTGGTTTAAGAGTTCTATTTTTTTCCCACAATGTTCTTATAAGATATAGCAGATGTGCACTTCAAACAGGTAGTGTCTGGGCCTCAAGGGACACGGGTACTCAGGTGATCAGTTGCGGGGATGTCACAGGTGGTCCGTGCCCGAACCTGTGCCCTTGAGTGACAATGAAAAGGGGTATATTTACAGTGATTGGAGTTATTGTCAGTTGTGACGTCACCTGTAGGTTCCGGTGAGGGCACCGGTGCTGCTTTGACCTCTGGGGTGATGAGCGGTAGCAAGGTGGAGTAGCTCCCTACAGGAGGAGCGGGGTCCCCGGGGCTAAGAGTTATGATGGTGGAGTAGGGCAGCACAGTCATTGCCGCACAGGGTTGAAATAGGGAAGCGTAGTCGGTGTGGTGTAGGACGAGTTGAAGGAGGGACACACACACACTAAAGTCTTTTGGTACCTTTACTGATGTCTGGTTGCAGGTACACACGTCCGGAAAACACCTTAGGACTTCCACAGCGTTTGGGATATAGGCCTCCTTATTCTGCTCTTTTGTCCTGAGTTTGGCAGGTATGGAACCAAACCGGACCGTTACTTCTCTCTCCACACCTGTGTGGCTGCACTGAGGGCTCTCTCGTGGGCCACCACCGTCTCTCTCCCTGTGGTCCCTGGCTCTCAATTGTTGGTGCTGCGGGTGTCCGGGGAACTAAGCCTCCTCAGGGTGCTGGATTCTCTACTGGGCCTATCTTCTCTGTCCCCTGCAGACTCAGGCTCCAGTGACCGGTATTCTGATGGGGTGAGCCGGTATGGCTCTTCTGCCCCAGTAAAGTGTTCCTTGCCTCTGCCTTCGGTCCCTACTCTCTGGACCCTCACACTGGCTCTGGTGTGGACTGGTTCGGACCTAGCATGGCTCCGGTTACCAGTTCGGCTCACTAGCTCTGAGCTACCTTCACAGCTCTTCTAGCGTCTGCACACTCTGGCTAATTCACCCCAGTACTTGTATTTATAGGGAATCTGGCTTAACAGAAACCAGTTGGGCTCCCGCTACAGCTTTGTAAAGTCCTTTAGTGTACTAGTGGGTTCTGTGGCTCACCTGGCACAGGGTGCCACAGTAGCAGTGGGAAAAAACTAAAGATCTGGGGTAGGTCATATGCCTTATACTTTTGACTTGGGGCCCAGATCTTAGAGCAGATGCTATATTGAATTTCCATCAATATGAAGCCTACACAGTTGGTTCCTATGGTAGAGCCAGGAATGAAAGGAAATCTGCATCTCGGTACAGGTAGTGTAATGACAGCTCTACATTATGCCACCTGTACTGACTCATTCAGAAAGCAGGAAAAAAACGAAGAATTGCTTTGAATTTATATTTTTTTACTTGAATTTCATTTTTATGTGAGAATACCACTCCCCAGCTGCCTAGTTTTACCTTGGCTGGCAATTAAAAATAGGACTAAGCTAGAGATGAGCGAGTCCGAAAAGACTCGGAATCGCAAGACCCCAACGAGTCCGAGTCAAGGACTCGGGACTCGTTGCGAGTCCAGCGAGTCCAATGTTAATGAATAGGGACCCGAGTAATAGCGAATAATGACATTTACAACTCGCTGATGTGTCTCTGAAAGTGTGCGAGTCCAAACTCGCTGGTTTTTCTCTTATTTTGAGGCTTGTAGCCGATGATGCGAGGGAAGGGATTCTCCAGCACACCCCATGGTTTAAGGAAACAGGAAGCGAGTCGCGCTGACAGGCGCACACACAGAGCGATCCATTCATCAGTGCAATCATGGCAGCAGGACGTGGCATGGTGAACACACTGCGTCTTATTGCACTTGTGGAGGCTCGTCCATTTCTATGGCTCCCTACAGATCCTGAGTATGGGGATACGACCCTAATTAATACAGCCTGGAGAGAGATCGCCCAAGAGATGTTCCCTGCGTTCCATCGGAGTGACCATGAGGAACAGAGCAATCTAAGTAAGTTAAATGAGTTCACACGTTATATATTACATTTACTGTATATATACTCGTGTATAAGCCGACCCGTGTATAAGCCGACCCCCCTATTTTTGCCCCGAAAAACTATGAAAACATATTCACCGCCATCCTGGTATACAGCGGCTATCACTGGTAGACAGCCCCCCAGCAGAGTATACACCTCCCCCTGCAGAGTATACAGGCCCCCAGCTGGGTATACATGCCCCCATATTGTGGTATACAGGCAGGGGCGGACTGGCCCAGGTGCCACGGGTCATGCGGCTGCAGGAGCATGAATAATCCGCATGTCCCTGAAGCAGCAGACGTCATCAGCACGCGGCTGCGTCCGGGAGTGAGCGTCTGTGAGTGGCGTGCGGCTGCGACTGTTAGCGAGCGGCTGTGAGGAGCGCGAGGCTGCGGCTGGGAGCGAGCCATAGGATAATGCGGGAGCTGCGGTGACTGTGAGGCGGCCGCCAGTCATCACCCCCCCCACCCCCCGTCCTCACCTGTGTCGGGCCAGTGAGGGAGGGTTGCGACCCAAACTGTAGGGTGCCAGTCAGTCCCTGTATACAGGGCCCTCAGTGTGTGTACAGGCCCCCCCAGCAGTGGGTATACAGGGCCCCCAGCAGTGGGTAGACAGTGGCTCAGTGGGTTTACAGGGCCCCCAGCAGTGGGAATACAGGGCCCCCATAGCAGGGTATACAGGACCCTGAATGTGTTATCATGCTCCACCGCATAGTTGCCTATATTTGGATGGGGTCACAACAGTACAATGAGTTTAATGTCTGATCCTCCTGGCTCTTTCGGCCAAGGGGTTGGGTGTATATAAATACCACTAATGACCAGAGTCTGGTGCCCGCACTATTACATTCTCTATGCGTTGACATGTGTCCTGCCTCATTTGTGATTGTGGCCACGTGAGCTCAATGTCCGTAATGCTGTTGATGATGTTCCACACTGTCGTGTCACTGTGCCTTGTATACACATTACACACACAAAATGAATAAAATGTTATTGTTGATTTGTACACATACTTTTGTTGTTTCAAATATTACACATCTCTAAAGCCGGTTTCAAATCATTTCACAGTTGACCATCTTAAAAAACGGTGGAGGAGCTGCCGGGACCAGCATAAGAAGCAGTACCGGCAGTACTCAGAGAGACAACCGGGAGCCGCTCCATTGCTCAACCACTACCACTTTTATGACCGGCTGTCCTTCCTTCACCCGGTGGCCCGTATGCCAAGGTATGTGTCTGCAGCACTGTTGTGTACATTTAGTATTATTTATTAATATATACATTAGGTTCCATTTCGGCTCTGTGGGTAGCAGAGTATACACGTGGCTCTGTGGGTAGCAGAGTATACAGGCGGGTCTGTGGGTAGCAGAGTATAAAGACGGCTCTGTGGGTAGCAGAGTATACAGGCGGGTCTGTGGGTAGCAGAGTATACAGGCGGGTCTGAGGTAGCAGAGTATAAAGACGGCTCTGTGGGTAGCAGAGTATACAGGCGGGTCTGTGGGTAGCAGAGTATACAGGCGGGTCTGTGGGTAGCAGAGTATACAGGCGGGTCTGTGGGTTAGCAGAGTATACAGGCGGGTCTGAGGTAGCAGAGTATACAGGCGGGTCTGAGGTAGCAGAGTATACAGGCGTCTCTGTGGGTAGCAGAGTATACAGGCGGGTCTGAGGTAGCAGAGTATACAGGCGGGTCTGTGGGTAGCAGAGTATACAGGCGGGTCTGAGGTAGCAGAGTATACAGGCGGGTCTGTGGTAGCAGAGTATACAGGCGGGTCTGAGGTAGCAGAGTATACAGGCGGGTCTGAGGTAGCAGAGTATACAGGCGTCTCTGTGGGTAGCAGAGTATACAGGCGGGTCTGAGGTAGCAGAGTATACAGGCGGGTCTGTGGGTAGCAGAGTATACAGGCGGGTCTGAGGTAGCAGAGTATACAGGCGTCTCTGTGGGTAGCAGAGTATACAGGCGTCTCTGTGGGTAGCAGAGTATACAGGCGGGTCTGAGGTAGCAGAGTATACAGGCGGTCTGTGGGTAGCAGAGTATACAGGCGGGTCTGAGGTAGCAGAGTATACAGGCGGGTCTGAGGTAGCAGAGTATACAGGCGTCTCTGTGGGTAGCAGAGTATACAGGCGGGTCTGAGGTAGCAGAGTATACAGGCGGGTCTGAGGTAGCAGAGTATACAGGCGTCTCTGTGGGTAGCAGAGTATACAGGCGGGTCTGAGGTAGCAGAGTATACAGGCGGGTCTGAGGTAGCAGAGTATACAGGCGTCTCTGTGGGTAGCAGAGTATACAGGCGGGTCTGAGGTAGCAGAATATACAGGCGGGTCTGAGGTAGCAGAGTATACAGGCGTCTCTGTGGGTAGCAGAGTATACAGGCGGGTCTGAGGTAGCAGAGTATACAGGCGGGTCTGTGGGTAGCAGAGTATACAGGCGGGTCTGAGGTAGCAGAGTATACAGGCGTCTCTGTGGGTAGCAGAGTATACAGGCGGGTCTGAGGTAGCAGAGTATACAGGCGTCTCTGTGGGTAGCAGAGTATACAGGCGGGTCTGAGGTAGCAGAGTATACAGGCGGGTCTGTGGGTAGCAGAGTATACAGGCGGGTCTGAGGTAGCAGAGTATAAAGACGGCTCTGTGGGTAGCAGAGTATACAGGCGGGTCTGTGGGTAGCAGAGTATACAGGCGGGTCTGTGGGTAGCAGAGTATACAGGCGGGTCTGTGGGTAGCAGAGTATACAGGCGGGTCTGAGGTAGCAGAGTATACAGGCGGGTCTGAGGTAGCAGAGTATAAAGACGGCTCTGTGGGTAGCAGAGTATATAGGTGATGAGAATAGGGTTAATAGATGGTGCTACAGTGTTGGGGCGTGCTAGAGGGAGCAGAGATCCGATTACTGCCATAATTTCTGACCTTATTAAAGATAGCGGCCGCAGCTAAATGACATCATGGCAAAGGTAAACATGGGTGTGGTTAGCTGCAGGAGGTTAGTGAGAGGTGTGGGTTGTTTGGCAGAGGGCGTGGTGTGGGCGTGGTGAGCGCTGCTCCAGCGTCAGATACGCTGCGAGCGCGGAACCGCGGCACATCTCCAGGAGCAGAGGACGTGTCCGGTACGTCCGTAGCCCCCGGCCTCCCCGTTGTCCGCACACACAGCCCCGCTGTGACCTCTGCAGTGTCACAGGCCCCGGCGGGCGTCTGTCATCTCCTCCTGACACTGACCTCCTCCTGATTTGATTGTCTGTGTTGTCCCCCCCCGCTGTCAGCATCAGTGATCTGCTAAGACCTGTGGGTGCACAGACGGGGGAAGTACAAATGCCAGCATGCCGGGGCGGATTGGGCGCTGTGAGGGGCGCAGGTCTTGCTGTGAGCGGAGGGCGCGAGGCCGCTCGAGAAAACGCTATAGCGGCTGTGTGAGTTAAGCGTCTGCGGCTCGCGAAGGCGCATACGCGTCTCCGCTCGCAGTGACGCTAAGGAGTTTGGGATTAGGCTACAGTGCCGGAATTTCAAACTCCCGATTATATAAATAGATTATATATATATATATATTGTATACCTTTCAACCCCTTCCCTGCTTTATATAGATGATATAAGCTAAAAGTTTTGTGAATTAAGTATGTCAAGTAAAAAGTGAAGTCAGGGGGACTTTTTTTCATGTGAACCATTGGTGTTATTGATCGTCTAGATTAGATGGGATGGGGGGGGTGGGTGTTAATCAGGGGGTGAAAAATTATGTATTAGTATGGAATTAGCAAAGAAAGTCACGTATTCCTTTATGTTATGTACAGTTGGTTATTCTTTCATAATAATAACAAATATCTGATTAATAATACACAGATACACAGAGTCTAAAAAGCGTGCAACTTAATGTTTGACCTATGTTTTTGTTTCCAAATGCAATGCATTCACCAAATTTTTTTTTACTTTACCCACAGAGAAGCTTACTACAGAGGGCGGCGTGCTGTGAACCCTCCACCGCCAAACAGAAGGCGGCGTGGAGAACACCCACCACCACCACCACGGCCGGCGCCACCACCACCACCGCCGTCGCCGCCGCCACCACCACCACCACCAGCATCGCCGCCAGCAGCGCCAGGGCCAGCACCACCACCGTCGCCACCAGCGGCCGGGCCAGCACCACCACCGCCGCCACCAGCGGCAGGCCCATCAACACCACCACCGCCGTCCCCGCCACCACCCACCACCACCGCCACCAGCGGCAGGGTCCGCACCACCACCGCCCCCACCAGCGGCAGGGCCAGCACCACCACCGCCACCACCAGCGGCAGGGCCAGCACCACCACCGCCACCACCAGCGGCAGGGCCAGCACCACCACCGACGCCACCAGCGGCAGGCCCAGCTTATGGTCCCATCCCGGGGTCTGCACAATTAAGTGTGCAACAGAGTAATGCTGACTTTGCCCGCAGTATTATACCATTCATGGATAATATTCCATTTGACAGGCTACTGCGGGCAAGGTCAGCATTACAGATAGTGCTGGAAGCCTGTCAGCCAGGAAACGACCCCGGTGATGTGTTCCAATATTTGGATGGGTGGAAAATAAACTGTAACAGGCTGGGCAGGCCCACAACACGGGACAGCCAAGTCCCACCCCACAGGGCTTTGCCTCACTGCCAGTGGCCAGCGAACAGGGACCTACCACCGTTCCCTACACCTGTTCAGATGATCCACCCTGAAGGGTTCGGCCAGGCCATCCGTGGGGCCCTTGACCTTTTGCAGGACGGACAGCCCACCTACCAGGACCTGTAGGGCTCCATTTATTGTTGTTGATGTAGTTACCTTAATTAAAGGTAGTATTTTTTGGAATGTCCAAACAGTGCTGCCATTTTTTTTTTTTAAACACAGTTTTAAAAAGCAGCTTTGTGTCTGTCTTTTTTTCAAGGAATGAATGTGGAGTTTTTTTTTTGGTTGGGCTTCAAGTCATCATAATTATTATAATTATTTATTTATATAGCGGCCATAGGTTCCATGGCGCTTTACATGAGGAAAAGGTAGAGAAGGACAAGTACAATAAACATAGACAATAAGGTCATACAGGTACAATAGTAGAGGACCCTGTACGCGTGGGCTCACATTCTACGAGGGGTGGGTGGGGATACAATAGGGTGGGGAAGGTGTCGGTCGTGGGGCGTGTAGCGGGGTCTCATGGCAGGTTGTAGGCCTGTCGGAAGAGGTGAGTCTTTATAAGTATCTTTAAGGTTCAGAGGGTAGGCGACTGACTGATGAGGTGGGGCAGGGAGTTCCATAGCATGGCGGATGACCGGGAGAAATCCTGTATGCGGTTGTGGGAAGAGGAGATGAGGGTGGACTGTAGGACAAGTTCTTGGGATGAACGCAGGTTGCGTGAGGGATGGTATCGGGAGATCATGTCGGAGATGTATGGTGGGGATAGGTTGTGTAAGGCTTTGAATGTCATGGTCAGTGTTTTAAAGTGAGCTCTCTGTGGGCCGGAGGGGCCAGTGAACGGCTTGGCAGAGGGGGTAGGCAGGGGAGTAGCGTGAGGACAGATGGATTAGCCGGGCAGCAGAGTTTAGTATAGATTGGAGAGTTGCAAGAGAGTTGGCAGGGAGACCTATGCGAAGGAGGTTGCAGTAGTCAAGGCGGGAGATGATGAGGGCATTTATGAGTGTTTCAGCAGTGTCAGGATTGAGGAACGACCGAATTGGTTAAATATTTTTGAGTTGGAGTCACAGGGACTTGGTTAGGGACTACAGGTGGGGCTTGAAGGAGAGGGAGGAGTCAAGGATTACCCCGAGACAGTTGGCGTGGGGGACAGGGGAGAGAGCATCATTAGCAAGTACTTTACGGCCCGCATGGCGCATGAAGTCACCTTGGTTACTAAGTGTCAAATCATGACTCCACATACAACTGTTGCTGACAAACAGTGCCTGTGTTTGGGGGGTTACTTTATGCCTTGCTATGGCAACAAGATTATGAACACACATGTGAGAGGCTGGGACGTCTACATGCTACACATCGCGTCTACGCGTTTTGTATGGAGCGTACAGTGGGACCCTTCAACAGGCTCCAGCAGGATGATAGTCCAAGCACCGCCCACGATGCAGGCATAGGATTGGTGCCTGGAAAAATTAGCCCAAGTGGCTGTTTCCCATTTTTGGTATAAATGTAGGCCTAAGGGGCATAAAAAGCTTGTTAGCCAGGGTGTCTCCCAAACCATGATAAGCTTGTTAGCCTGTGTGGCTCAAAAATTAGCCCAAGGGGCTGTTTACCATTTTTGGTATAAATGTAGGTCTAAGGGCCATACAAAGCTTGTTAGCCAGGGTGTCTCCCAAACCATGATAAGCTTGTTAGCCTGTGTGGCTCAAAAAATTAGCCCAAGGGCTGTTTGGCATTTTGAGTGTAAATGCAGGCCTAAGGGCCATGATAAGCCTCTTAGGCTGGGTGTCTCCAAAATTAGCCCAAGGGGCTGTTTTGCATTTTGGTTATAAATGCAGGCCTAAGGGCCATGATCAGCTTGTTAGCCAGGGTGGCTCAATAAATTAGCCCAAGGGGCTGTTTGGCAATTTGGGTATAAGTGCAGGCCTAAGGGCCATGATAAGCCTCTTAGGCTGGGTGTTTCCAAAAATTAGCCCAAGGGGCTGTTTTGCATTTTGGTTATAAATGCAGGCCTAAGGGCCATGATCAGCTTGTTAGCCAGGGTGGCTCAAAAAATTAGCCCAAGGGCTGTTTGGCAATTTGGGTATAAGTGCAGGCCTAAGGGCCATGATAAGCCTCTTAGGCTGGGTGTTTCCAAAAATTAGCCCAAGGGGCTGTTTTGCATTTTGGTTATAAATGCAGGCCTAAGGGCCATGATCAGCTTGTTAGCCAGGGTGGCTCAATAAATTAGCCCAAGGGGCTGTTTGGCAATTTGGGTATAAGTGCAGGCCTAAGGGCCATGATAAGCCTCTTAGGCTGGGTGTTTCCAAAAATTAGCCCAAGGGGCTGTTTTGCATTTTGGTTATAAATGCAGGCCTAAGGGCCATGATCAGCTTGTTAGCCAGGGTGGCTCAAAAAATTAGCCCAAGGGGCTGTTTGGCAATTTGGGTATAAGTGCAGGCCTAAGGGCCATGATAAGCCACTTAGGCTGGGTGTTTCCAAAAATTAGCCCAAGGGGCTGTTTGGCATTTTGAGTGTAAATGCAGGCCTAAGGGCCATGATAAGCCTCTTAGGCTGGGTGTCTCCAAAAATTAGCCCAAGGGGCTGTTTTGCATTTTGGTTATAAATGCAGGCCTAAGGGCCATGATCAGCTTGTTAGCCAGGGTGGCTCAAAAAATTAGCCCAAGGGGCTTTTAAATGTTTGCTTACAGAAAATAAAGGTTGATTCCTTGTGAAAAGGTGTTGTGATGGTTAATGAAACCGAAGTTAAGGTATAGTGTTGGTTTAAGATGAAGCAGCCTCATTACCAGGTTGCAGGAACATGGTTACGCAAATCGTTACTGGTCTTGTACATACTGCTTGTACCAAAAAGACACAATATAATACAATGATTAATTATATCATATTGATGTTGAACGTGGCACTTCAGCTCTGAGTACTGTCGTCTTCAGGGCTCGAGAAGTCTTGTGAAATCCAGTTCCTATTAAACTTAATTAGAGTAAGCCTGTCTGCATTCTCTGGAGTAAGACGTGTCCTGGTATCAGTTATGATACCCCCAGCGGCACTGAAAACCCGCTCTGATGTCACACTAGCTGCAGGGCATGCCAGCACCTCCAAGGCATACAACGAGAGCTCTGTCCAAGTGTGGAGCTTGGAGACCCAGTAATTAAACGGGACTGCGGCATCAGTCAGGAAGCAGGTACTGTCACTTAAGTATTCTTGTACCATGTTGGTAAGTTTCTGTCTCCGAGAGATGGTTACTGGAGCAACATGGCGCTGCAGGTTCGATGGCTTATTGAACATAGCCCACTTTGCGGACATCTTTCCAGCATCTCTTCTGGACAGCGTGGATGATTGTGCCCCGACCAAAGGCTGCTGTTGCACAGAGTTGCTAACTATGGGCAGAGTGTTGTCTGACGGTGATATTCGAAGCATATTATCCACAAGAACCCTCTTGAAATAGTCAATTGTCAAGCCACGTGGTGACTGAAACAGCAGCGAGGTGAATTTATCTTTATAACGTGGGTCCAGAAAGGTGGCCAACCAGTAGAGGTCGTTGTGCAATATGTTAATCACTCGTGGGTCTTCTAGCAGACAAGTCAACATGAAGTCAGCCATGTGTCCTAAGCTGCATAGAGTCATGTCTTCAGTGTCCTCAGAACGATGTTCAATACCCATTGTATCCGCAAAGTCTGTCTCCGCCTCCTCCTCTCCAGGCCACCCATGGTGGACAGACACAAAGCTGGGGTTGTGAGTACCATCTGGGTTGACATCGGCACCAACAAAAAATAAATCCTCTTCATCGTCTTGCTCCTGTTCCTCCTCAGGAGCCATAGTTGCCTGGTCATACTGGCTTTGCTGGCTAGGTACTGCGCTGTTTAAATCTGGCTCCATAGCCATCTGCTGGGCTCTCAATGCTTCATTTTTCTGATTAATGAGGGATTCTTTCAGCAGACACAGCATGGGTATAGTGACACTGATGATGGACTGATCACCGCTCACCAGTTTTGTGCAGTAGTCAAAATTATCAAGAACCTCAGATGTGTCAGCGATCCACACCCACTCCATTGTACTAATATGTCGTGGCTGACTGCCGGTCTGACGGGCATGTTGCAACTGATACTCGGATATTGCCCTCTGCTGCTCATTGATCCTCGATAACATATGGAATGTAGAGTTCCATCGTGTCGGCATGTCACAAATGAGTCTGTGGTTGGGCAAATTCAATTGCTTTTGAAGCAATGAAAGTTTTCCAACCGCTGTTGACGAATGACGAAAATGTGCACAAACTCGACGCACCTTCTCCAGTAGGTCACATAGCTCTGGGTATGTACGCAGGAATTTCTGCACTACTAGATTCAGCACGTGAGCCATGCAAGGCACGTGCACAAGGTTTCCGAGCTTTAGTGCAGCCACTAGGTTACGACCATTGTCGCTCACCACGAGACCGGTCTGGAGTTGGAGTGGGGATAGCCACTCATCTGTCTGTTCCTTCAGACCTTTCAACAGCTCTACTGCAGTGTGCGGTGTGTGACCTAAACAGATCAGCTTCAGCAGAGCCTGTTGGCGTCTTGCTGAAGCACTGCAGCAAACCTCCCAACTTGGCCGTGATGTTGAGGGCAATTGAGGATTGGTCGAGGAAGCGGAAGATGGGGTAGTGGACATATAGGATGATGCAGAGACCCTGAATGAGGTTGTGCCAGCTATCCGTGGCGTGGGTAGGATGTTTGATGTAACACTAACATCGTTTGGCACACTCTCCACAACGTTGATCCAATGCGCGGTGAGCGAGATGTACCGGCCCTGTCCTGAACTGCTTGTCCACGTGTCCGTAGTAAGGTGTACTTTCCCGGTTACAGCGTTGGTGAGGGCACGCTTGAGGTTGTTAATGACATGCTCATGTAACGCGGGGACGGCACAACGTGAAAAGTAGTGGCGGCTTGGAACCGAGTAGCGTGGTACTGCCACAGCCAAAAGCTCACGGAAAGAGTCTGTACCCACAAGCCTAAATGGCAACATCTCGACTGCTAACAACTTAGCTATCTGGGCATTTATTTTTTTGGCTAATGGGTGGGAAGAGTGGTATTTCTGCTTCCTTTCGTACAGCTGTGTCACTGATAACTGTAAGGATGTTGCTGACCGAGAACTGTCTGCACTCGTGTTCAGTCTCTCTGCAACCGCTGCTTGTGATGAGTACATATGAGCTGGACCAGCTTCAGCAACACTTGATTGTGACGGACGTATCTGAGTTGCCGTCGCAGTCTTTGGGTCAGATGACACTGTTGTGGAAGGCTGCACTTTTGACCACTGAATAGGGTGCTGACCAGCCATGTGCTTCCGCATACTGCTGGTGCTCTGGTTTCTTTTCCCGTGGCCTCTACTTAGCCTTGCATGGCAGATGGTACAGATGACCACATTTTCTTGAGAAGGCCCATCTTTAAAAAATTTCCACACAGTGGCTGACCGACCTCTAGGCTTGACTGTACTCCCTGAGGGATTACTGAGGCCCACATTTGAGACATTTTGTCCAACAGTTGACAAATTTTGAGCCACAGTGGACACATTTTGGGCAACAGTGGTGACTCTTTCAGTTCTGGTGGGAGGAGTCGGCCTTGGTGCCTTTGTTGGTGGGACATACACACTGTCTTCCTCCGTGCTGCTCTGCTGGCTCTGCATCGCAACATTCCACGTGGGATCAGTTGTCTCATCATCAACCCCTTCCTCTTCTAAATCTTCCCGATAACAAGATAGATTTTGCTCCCCAGATGACAAGTGTGTCACTGTCTCATCATCATCATCCTCCAACTCCTGAGACGGTCTAAGACTTTGCTGAAAGACACGTTCATGTGGCCGGGGTGTCTCTAAAACTTGTCCATGATTGGACAATTCTTCATCAAGTATCTCATCTACTACGGAGTCTGGCAAACCGGATTCATGTAAAGGATTATATGTACCAAATAAGTCATCTGAGTGACCCATGTGTGTGTCAACATTTTCATGGGGCTGCTGTTGGTCTGAGGAACTGTGAAGAGGTTGTGGATTAGATGACCCAGCATGGTATGTACCAACAGTAGACACAGTGCTCAAGGAACCTTGAGTGCTGCAAGAACCTGTTGTTGAGGTCTTGTCTGCCAGCCAAGACGTTAGATGCTGTTCGTCTTCCGGCCTCAATACTCGTTTACTTTCCTGACGGGGAAAGTTAGACAGGAGGAACGATCGATCAATCCTCGTCTGTCTGCCCGAACTGGTGGATAGTTGGCCACGACTACCAATGCCTGTACCTCGTCCCTGTCCCTTAGCAAGACTTTTTTTGGGATTTGGTTTTTTGTGTGACATTTTATAATTTCTGGTGGCTTTCTGGGGGCTTGTAAAACAAGTAGCAGGTACTATTTCGAGAAAGGTACACACTAGAGGCTAAGATATTTTAAGAGAGATGGAAGGTACCGTGCGAGCTGCAGGCAGGACACCGTACAGCAACGCACTGGCACAGGAAAAAATTGTTTAGTACGCAGAACCAGGCACTGTTAGGCTGCGGTGCTGGCTGCGTGCAAGTTTACAAGTACCGTGCGAGCTGCAGGCAGGACACCGTACAGCAACACACTGGCACAGGAAAAAAATTGTTTAGTACGCAGAACCAGGCACTGTTAGGCTGCGGTGCTGGCTGCGTGCAAGTTTACAAGTACCGTGCGAGCTGCAGGCAGGACACCGTACAGCAACGCACTGGCACAGGGAAAAATTGTTTAGTACGCAGAACCAGGCACTGTTAGGCTGCGGTGCTGGCTGCGTGCAATGTTACAAGTACCGTGCGAGCTGCAGGCAGGACACCGTACAGCAACGCACAGGCACAGGGAAAAATTGTTTAGTACGCAGAACCAGACACTGTTAGGCTGCGGTGCTGGCTGCGTGCAAGTTTACAAGTACCGTGCGAGCTGCAGGCAGGACACCGTACAGCAACGCACTGGCACAGGGAAAAATTGTTTAGTACGCAGAACCAGGCACTGTTAGGCTGCGGTGCTGGCTGCGTGCAATGTTACAAGTACCGTGCGAGCTGCAGGCAGGACACCGTACAGCAACGCACTGGCACAGGGAAAAATTGTTTAGTACGCAGAACCAGGCACTGTTAGGCTGCGGTGCTGGCTGCGTGCAAGTTTACAAGTACCGTGCGAGCTGCAGGCAGGACACCGTACAGCAACGCACTGGCACAGGGAAAAATTGTTTAGTACGCAGAACCAGGCACTGTTAGGCTGCGGTGCTGGCTGCGTGCAAGTTTACAAGTACCGTGCGAGCTGCAGGCAGGACACCGTACAGCAACGCACTGGCACAGGAAAAAATTGTTTAGTACGCAGAACCAGGCACTGTTAGGCTGCGGTGCTGGCTGCGTGCAAGTTTACAAGTACCGTGCGAGCTGCAGGCAGGACACCGTACAGCAACGCACTGGCACAGGGAAAAATTGTTTAGTACGCAGAACCAGGCACTGTTAGGCTGCGGTGCTGGCTGCGTGCAAGTTTACAAGTACCGTGCGAGCTGCAGGCAGGACACCGTACAGCAACGCACTGGCACAGGGAAAAATTGTTTAGTACGCAGAACCAGGCACTGTTAGGCTGCGGTGCTGGCTGCGTGCAAGTTTACAAGTACCGTGCGAGCTGTAGGCAGGACACCGTACAGCAACGCACTGGCACAGGAAAAAATTGTTTAGTACGCAGAACCAGGCACTGTTAGGCTGCGGTGCTGGCTGCGTGCAAGTTTACAAGTACCGTGCGAGCTGCAGGCAGGACACCGTACAGCAACGCACTGGCACAGGAAATTTTTTGTGGAAAAATGGCACCAAAATTATTTGGTAGACTAGTGCCAAAAATAAGAAAAAGCTTAGGATTACAGCTCTGCGGAAAGCTGGGTGAACTAAGCTCTGAGGATGGTGCTGGATTCACTGTAAGGCTGCTCCTATCTCCCCTTCCTTACAGTCCTGTACAGCAATCCTCTGTCCTGGTAGTTCTGAAAAGAACTTTTGGGTTATGTGTGAGGAATCTTGACTCCTACACTCCGTCCTGTTAGTTCTGAAAAGAACTTTTGGGTTATATGTGACTCCTACACTGCCTAACTGTCCCTAGATCTGCTCCAAGTCTCCCTGCACTAGGTCAGCTCTTCTCAGGAATGTGCCCAAAATGGCGGGGGCAAGCCTTATATACTGCCTTGCCTTGTCATAGATGACATAGGCATCACGATGGACAGCAGCCAATCATAGTCCTGACACAACCAAAGCTGCTATGGCATTACTGACTATGATTGGCTGTCTTCACAAGTTTTCTGACCTAACACGCAATGCTGACTAGTAACATAAAAGATTCTGGATTTGCGAGTCCCGAATAGAGAATACAGGACTCGGAATCGCAGACTCGCTAGGATTCGGACTCGGAGACTCGCTCAGACTCGCTGCTGTTTGGGGAGATTCAAGCTATATAGCGATGTGATAGAGCGAGTCTAGCGAGTCTAGCGAGTGAGATAAAGTAAACTCTGACAAAACTAAGATTGCCATTGACTTGCATTGGACTCGTTACTGAGCGAGTATTCGCTAAAAGACTCGCCGATTACCGAGTCCAGCGAGTCCCTTAAGAATCGCCGAGTAACGAGTCCTAGCGAGTAGACTCGCTCATCCCTACTAGAGACAAAACGGTGACTACATATGCCAAGCAAAGGCCCACATGATGATATACAGTACAGACCAAAGGTTTGGACACACCTTCTCATTTAAAGACTTTTCTTTATTTTCTTGACTATGAAAATTGTTGATTCATACTGAAGGTATAAAAAACTATGAATTAACACATGGGGAATTATATACTTAATAAAAAAGTGTGAAACAACTGAAAATATGTCTTATATTCTAGGTTCTTCAAAGTAGCCACCTTTTGCTGTGATTACTGCTTTGCACACTCTTGGCATTCTCTTGATGTGCTTCAAAGAGGTAGTCACTGGAAATGGTCTTCGAACAGTCTTGAAGGAGTTCCCAAAGATGCTTAGCACTTGTTGGCCCTTTTGCCTTCACTCTGCGGTCCAGCTCATCCCAAACCATCTCAATTGGCTTCAGGTCTGGTGTCTGTGGAGGCCAGGTCATCTGGCGTAGCACCCCAACACCATCACACCTCCTCCTCCATGCTTTACGGTGGGAACCAGGTATGTAGAGTCCATCTGTTCACCTTTTCTGCATCGCACAAAGACACAGTGGTCGGAACCAAAGATCTCAAATTAAGACTCATCAGACCAAAGCACAGATTTCCATCTGTCTAATGTCCATTCCTTGTGTTCTTTAGCCCAAACAAGTTTCTTCTGCTTGTTGCCTGTCCCTAGCAGTGGTTTCCTAGCAGCTAATTTACCATGAAGGCCTGCTGCACAAAGTCTCCTCTTAACAATTATTGTAGAGATCTGTCTGGTGCTAGAACTCTTTGTCGCATTGACCTGGTCTCTAATTTGAGCTGCTGTTAACCTGCGATTTCTGAGGCTGGTGACTCGGATGAACTTATCCTCCACAGCAGAGGTGACTCTTGATCTTCCTTTCCTGGGGCGGTCCTCATGTGAGCCAGTTTATTTGTAGCACTTGATGGTTTTTGCCACTGCACTTGAGGACACTTTCAAAGTTTTCCCAATCTTTCAGATTGACTGACCTTCATTTCTTAAAGTAATGATGACTACTCGTTTTTCTCAACTTAGCTGCTTTTTTCTTGCCACAATACGAATTCTAATGGTCTATTCAGTAGGACTATCAGCTGTGTATCCACCAGACTTCTGCACTATGGTCTGATGGTCCCAACCCCATTTATAAGGCAAGAAATCCCACTTATTAAACCTTGTAACAGAAAAGAAAAAAATGTGTTGCGCCACCTGTGGATTTATCCTGCTATTATAAGGTTGCACTTAGGGATCAACTAACCTTTTATGGTTGTGCCAGTTCCGCACAACCAGAATGTGGGCGTGTGTTAAGGCTCAGGCTGCCAGCCTCGGACCTGTATCTCTTCCGTGTCCTAGATCCTCTCAGCTTCAGATCATGTGCCGATCAAGTGCTCACTCCAAGGCCAGGCCGGACGGCGTGAATCAGGTCCTTTCCCTCTGCAGCTCTGTTAGACCGCTTTCCCCGAAGGGAGATGTATACGAGTAGAAATTGTTTAAGCGGTACTTCGGTAGAGCGCTGAGATTACACGAACACAATTATCTCCAATCTTTATCTTTATTCTTTAAAAGATGATGCTCCAAACTCCAATCCACAACATGTTTCGACGTGGCAAACACGTCCGCTTGAGGAAGACGTGTTTGCCACGTCGAAACATGTTGTGGGTTGGAGTTTGGAGCATCATCTTTTAAAGAATAAAGATAGAGATTGGAGATAATTGTGTTCGTGTAATCTCAGCGCTCTACCGAAGGACCGCTTAAACAATTTCTACTCACTTATTAAACCTGACAGAGCACACCTGTGAAGTGAAGACCATTTCCGGTGACTACCTCTTGAAGCTCATCAGGAGAATGCCAAGAGTGTGCAAAGCAGTAATCACAGCAAAAGGTGGCTACTTTGAAATACCTAGAATATAAGACATATTTTCAGTTGCTTCACACTTTTTTGTTAAGTATATTATTCCACATGTGTTAATTCATAGTTTTGGTGCCTTCAGTGTGAATCTACAATTTTCATAGTCATCAAAATATAGAAAACTCTTTGAATGATAAGGTGTGTCCAAACTTTTGGTCTGTACTGTATATACCAAAATGAGCCCAGGATGGGGGCATACATATCAGGATGGGTGCAAGATTGGAACATGTATACCAGGTTAGCGACATACATACCAGTACGGGCCCATATATAAAAGGATGGGAAGAATATATACCAATAAATACCAGGATGGGGAACATATATACCAGGATGATGGACATATTTATCAGGATCAGGAACGTATATAACAGAATGAGGGACATATATACCAGGATAGGAACATATATACCTGAAAGGTGTCCAGAATGGGACACTTGAGTACGGGGCATTACTACATAATGTACTAGAGCAACTTGCATGTCTTTATAGGATTTAGAGTGCTTCAAGGGCCCATATATCTGACTAACATGAGGTGGGGAGGAAGAGGCAGTCCCAGGTCTTACCTTGGCCCTAGTGTCCATTAAATTCTAGTGACATCACTGCCCTTTAACTTTTACTGGTTCCTTTTTTCCATCTGGACATATACATTAAGTTATTTACATAAATCGTTAAAGCTCAGATTCCTATTTTTAATACATACTGTACATCCTATTCTCATAATGGTAGATAACTGCATTTCCTATAATTAAGCTTGCAGAAAATGGAATATACAGGAACATATAATGATATCACATAATGAAAAATCCAGCTGTGATATGTAAATGAATACCTCTCAGAGAGACACAGACATTTTTCTAATCCTTTTTAGACAGAAAATAAATCAGTGTTCTGAAACTCTTCTGTGGAAAACGGGTTAAGTCTGCGGCATACCAGGAGGAACAAATCTGTATTATCTGTCACTAATACTTTTGCCACATCTTGGGTGGTTTTAGAACGACCCTATGGGAGCCTGAGAAACTGTGTTTATTACAGAATTCAGGACTGAATATTAGAAAGCAGGAGGGAACTGAAAAATAATCACTGAATCGCTGCCAACGATTTGGAGAAGACAAGTCAGCACTTAACCTCTATGA
>JARQOC010000008.1:63831598-63856624 GCA_033576535.1 Allobates femoralis | reverse complement strand
CAGTGCTCATTGGTCACCGGCAGCCACTGCGGCCAATGAGCGCCGCGTATGCAAAAGAGCCGCGCGCAGCGCAAATTAAAAATTTGCGCGCCACGCGGCTCTCCTCTGTCCCCCCCACTCCTCCTGCCCTGCCCGCGCTCCCTGCGGCCCCCCACCTCCCCCCACTACCCCCACTCCTTTGGGCTACTTCTTCAGTGATGTGACAGAGGGGGGAAAGAATCCTATTCCTCCTTCCCTGTGTCACATCTGTCACAGCCCCATTTGATTTCACAGTGCATTATACACTGCAAAATCAAATGTAAAATTCAGCCAAATGAATAAAAAATAATAAAGATTGTTATACTTACCCTCCTCCGGGTGCTTAGTAAACAGGAGCTGAGAGCAGTAGCAGGCAATGTCCTGCTAGGACCTTGCATGATGTCAGAATGGCATCGGCATTCGGAGCTGTGATTGGCCCGCTCGCGGCCATGTGATATGCGCGTCACATATCTGATGACCGCGAGCGGGCCAATCACAGCTCCGAATGCCGATGCCATTCTGACATCATGCAAGGTCCTAGCAGGACACTGCCTGCTACTGCTCCCAGCTCCCAGTTACCGAGCACCTGGCGGAGGGTAAGTATAACAATCTTTATTATTTTTAATACATATGTCTTTATTTTACATTTGATTTTGCAGTGTATGATGCACTGCTAAATCAAATGGGGCTGAGACAGCTCACACAAGGGATCACAAAAGAGACAGTTCACACAAGGAATCACAAAAGAGACAGCACACACAATGAATCACAAAAGAGACAGCACACACAAAGAATCACAAAAGAGACAGCACACACAAGGAATCTCAAAAGAGACAGCACACACAATGGATCACAAAAGAGACAGCTCACACAAGAGATCACAAAAGAGACAGCACACACAAGGAATCTCAAAAGAGACAGCACACACAAGGAATCTCAAAAGAGACAGCACACACAAGGAATCACAAAAGAGAGAGCACACACAAGGAATCACAAAAGAGACAGCACACACAAGGAATCACAAAAGAGACAGCACACACAAAGCATCACAAAAGAGACAGCACACACAAGGAATAACAAAAGAGACAGATCACACAAGGGTTCACAAAAGAGACAGCACACACAAGGCATCACAAAAGAGACAGATCACACAAGGGTTCACAAAAGAGACAGCACACACACGGAATCACAAAAGAGACAGCTCACACAAGGGATCATAAAAGAGACAGCTCACACAAGGGATCACAAAAGAGACAGCACACACAATGGATCACAAAATAGACAGCTCACACAAGGGATCACAAAAGAGACAGCACACACAAGGGATCACAAAACAGCACACACAAAGGATTACAAAACACCACACACAAGGGATCACAAAAGAGTTAGAACACAAAGGGAGGAAAGAGACAGAACACACGGGGCAAAAGAGACAGCACACACAAGGGATCACAAAAGAGACAGCACAAGGGGCAAAAGAGACAGCACAGCATAAGGAAGGAAAAAGAAGCACACACAAGGAAACAAAGGGACAGCACACACAAGGAAGGAATGAGACAGCACTCATAAGAGATCACAAAAGAGACAGCACAGCACAAGGGGCAAAAGACACAGCATAGCACAAGGAGCAAGAGAGACAGCACACATAGGGTGAAAGAGACAGCACACACAAGGGGGAAAGAGACAGCACACACAAGGAAGAAAAGAGACAGCACACACAAGGGGGGAAAGAGACAGTGCACACAAGGGGGAAACAGACAGCACACAGAAAGGAGGAAACAGACAGCAGACACAAGAGGGGAAAGACACAGAGCACATAAGGGGGAAAAAGACACCACACACAAGGGAGGAAAGACACAACACGCACAATTGATGAAAGACACAGCACGTGCAATAGGCAAAAGTGACAGCGCACACAAGGAAGGAAAGAGACAGTGTACACAAGGGGCAAAAGGGACAGCATCCAAGGGGAAAAGAGACAGCATGCAAGGGGGAAAAGAGACAGGGTGCAAGGGGCTAAAGAGACAGGGCACAAGGGGAAAAGAGAGAACACATACAGGGGGAGAGCGCACAGGGGGAAGACAGCTCAAAGAAGAGAGCACATGAAGGAAGAAGACAGCACAGTGGGGAGACAGGTCAAAGGAGAGAGTACAGAGGGAAGAAGACAGTGCAGGGGACAAAGACAACGCACATGGTAAAATGCCTACTGCCCCCAGCACCACAGAGCCCGACCCCATCATGATGCTACTGTCCTCCCGATGCGATATCCATCTATTATATAATTACCCTATTGTGTCTGTCTGTCACCAAAATCCCGCACCCCTGCTGTGATCTCTGCTCCAAGGACCCCTGCTGTGATCTATGTGAACTCTGCTCACCGGATCCCTGTGATCTCTGCTTCCCCAGCACATACCTCTGAACCACACTGACACCGCTGCACACTGACACCACAGAACACAGACACCGCCGCACACAGACACCGCTGCACACTGACACTGCTGTGCACTGACACCGCCGCACACTGACACTGCTGCACACTGACACTGCTGTACACCGACACTGCTGTACAGCGACACCGCTGAACACTGACACCGCTGCACACAGACACCGCTGCACACAGACACCGCTGCACACAGACACCGCTGCACACAGACACCACTGAACACCAACACCGCCGCATATAGACACCGCCTCACACAGACAACACTGAACACTGACACCTCTGCACACCGCCACCGCCGCACACTGCCACCGCCGCACACTGCCACCGCCACACACCGACACACACCGACACCGCCGCACACTGACACTGCCCTACACTGACACTGCCCTACACTGACACTGCTGCACACTGACACTGCTGCACACCGACACCGCTGTACACCGACACTGCTGTGCACCAACACTGCTGTACACCAACACTGCTGTGCACCGACACCGCTACACACTGACACCACTGAACTCCAACACTGCTGTACACCGACACTACTGAACACCGACACCACTGAACATCGACACTGCTGACCACCAAAACCGCCGCACCGACACTACTGAACACTGACACTGATGTAGGTATCTACTATATAATCATCTAATTCTGTCTGTTTGTCTGTAATGGTAATCCCGCATTGCTAATTGGTCGCGCTAAGAGGAACAGAGTAGTAGGAGATGGCACAGAGTGGCCGGAGGAGGGAGAAGCCCCGTGGCAGCGTTGACTCCATAACCAGGAATGCCCTCCAGACTCACTATATGTAAGCTTTCTATTTCTCAGGGTACAGGGGGACTAGAAACATGGGGGAGCCCTTCCATGAATGCAGTAGGCATGCTGCATTCAGTGGTGCATTTAGTTTGCCATGCACCAGGGGGATGACAGGTCCTTTTTAAAGATGGACTGGAGAGGGAAGAGTCTAGTACGGGGGAGGCCAATTAACAGGAAATTACAATAGTCAAGGCGGGAGTCAATCAGGGCCAATCTTAGGGGTTTTGTGGTTTCCAAGGTGAGAAATGGGTGAATTCTAGAAATGTTCTTCAGGTGCAAGTGGCAAGAGCGGGCGGGAGATTGTATATATGGTGTAAAGGAAAGGTCAGAGTCAAACATAACACTCAGACAGCAAGCCTGCTGCCTAGGCGTTATCGTGGTGCTGCACACAGAGAGAGATGTCAGATTTAGGGAGGTTAGTGGAGGGCAGAGTTTCAGATAGAGATCGGACATGATATTGGAAACTGCAGTTAGTGAGTCATTGGTGTTCTTTAATACAACAGGAGTAAAGTCAGGGGAAAAAGTGTATAGTTGTGGGTCATCAGCATAAAGATGATACTGGTCAAACTACCGTCGTGCTCCAGCCCTCATGAAAATGGCAAAAGTTGCAAAATATTTGTGCACATCTGAGTTGCTACTGCTATTTTTTTAGGTAGATTTTAGGATTTTTAAAGACTAATACAATACAACAAACCGCAATCTTGTTTTGTTAAAGGAATTGTTAAGTATCTTTATATGAAGGGCCCTTCCTTAGGACAGCTTATCACTGTCATATTGGTGAGGTTGAAAACTCTCCACTCCATGAGGCGACCTGAGCTGTCTTCCTCAGGTGGTGGCCTCCTGCTGCAAGAAAGGGGGCGGCATCTGCGGGGGGCCCGCAGAACCCTCGCTGATGCTGCTCCCACTGCGAATGTCCTGGTCCCTGCTGTCGTATTTTGCTGGGTCCCGGCTGCCACTCTCTGAGTCTCTGCAGCTAAGCACGGCAGGGATTCGAGAGTGATGACGTCATCACTGAGTTCCCACTGTGCTGAGTATTACAGGGCCCACGGCAGCAGCAGAGCATGCTGGGAAGATGAGACCGTTACCAGAGCAGCCAGTGAAGACCAAGGAGAGAGGTGAGTATTTACTTTTTTTTTTATCAGTGAGTACAGTGGGATACTATTGAGCACTACGTGATATGCTATATAATATAGAAGGACTTTGGGGGTGTATTATACTATAACATGGAGCACTATAGGGGTGTTTTATACTATATGGAGGACTATGGGGTGCATTAAACTATATGGAGGGCTATGGGGTGCATTATACTGTATGGAGGACTATGGGAATGCTTTATACTGTACGGACGGCTATGGGGACTGTATTATACTGTATAGAGGACTATGGGGGTGCATTTTACTATATGAAGGAGTTTGATGGTGCAATATACTATATGTAAGACTTTGGGGGTGCAATTTACTACACAGTATGGAGGACTATGAGAGTGCAATATACTATATGGGGGATTTTTACAGGTGCAATATACTATATGGAGGACTTTGGGGGTGCATTATTCTATGTGGAGTACTATGGTGATGAATTATGCGATATACAGGACTATGAGGGTGCAATTTAGTATATGGAGGACTATGGGGGTGCATTATGCTATATGAAGGACTATGGGGATTCATTATACTATATGGAGGACTATGGGGGTGCATCATACTAGATGGAGGACTGTGGCAGTGTAATATATTATATGGTGGGTTATGTAGGTGCATTATACTATATGGAGGACTATGAAGGTGCAATTTACTATATTGAGAACTATGTGGTGCATCATTCTATATGGAGGATTATGGGGGTGCACAATACTATATGGAGGACTATGGGGGTGCATTCTATATGGAGGACTATGGGGATGCATAATATATGGAGGACTTTTGGGGTGCAATATATTATATGGAGGACTATGGGGGTGCATTATACTATATTGAAGAATTTGGGGTGCATTATATTGTATGGAGGACTTTGGGATACAATATGCTATATTCAGGACCTTGGGGATGCAATATACTATATGGATGAGTTTGGGGGTGCAATATACTATATGGAGGACTTTGAGATGCAATTTACTATATGAGGTGTATTATACTGTATGGGGGACTTTGGTGTGCAATATACTATATGTAGGACTTTGGGGTTGCATTATTTTATATGGAGGGCTATGGGGGTGCAATATTTTATATGGAGGACTATGGGGGTGCATTATACTATATGGAGGACTATGTGGTGCATTATTCTGTATGGAGGACTGTGGAGGTGCATAAAATTATATGGAGGACTTTTGTGGTGCAATATACTATATGGAGGACTATGGGGATGCATAATATATGAAGGAGTTTGGGGGTGAATTACAATATATGGAGGACTATATGGAGCCAATTATGCTATATGGAAGCCATTGTATTTGGATGGCTTTGTGGGGTTGATGATAATACTTGAAGGGCTATAAAGGGAGCCTTTATACTTTATGGAGGACTATTTGAAAGCTGTGTTGGGGACCATTATACAGTGTGAAGAGATGTAGGGGACACGCCTACTCCAGGGCTATGGGGTACTTGTTACCGGGCCAGTTCTTACAGTTCTTTTAGGGGATGTCAATTAAAAGTTCAGATGACAGAGGAAATAAAGGAAAAGGGATATTAGTGACACCACCTACCGTGCGCAGCCATAAGCGGCGCACTGTAGGTGGTGTCACTAATATCCCTTTTCCTTTATTTGTTCAGATGACAGAAGAAATAAAGGAAAAGGGATATTAGTGACACCGCCTACAGTGCGCAGCCATAAGCGGCGAACACAGCTTCAGAAACTCTGGGGACAATAACTGGCAGCTTGGATGGTTTTGCTCCCCGCAGGTTGAGCGCGGTCCCCAGGGCAGCAGGAAGGAGAAGTCTGTTTGTACTTTGACAAATGTTAGTTAAGTCATCAGCACCCCGGTGTTTCATGCAGCCTCTGCGGCCGGTATTCGCCGCTAAGAAAGTCTCGCACACCACTGCTGGAGTTCCGTTACTTTTACTTAGTTGTCTCAGCATGGCCGCCAGGTGCTTCCCCTTGCCAAGCTCTGGTTCAGCACTGTCTCCAGAACCGGGACAGTGCAGTCGAGCCCCTTTTGGTTTTCCTACCTCTCTCTCTGGGTGTTCTTTTCCCTGGTGGTCTCTCAGTGCTATTATTTAATCTCCTCTCAGCGCCTCCGCACACAGAGCTCAGGTACTGACAGCCACGGGTGCACAGTTGTACCACTTCCAGATGCTACTCCCTAGTTCGACCGCCTTCTTCAAGTTGTGTCAGGTGTTGGGTGGCAGCTCCCATTAGGAGCTTGGGCCTCCGGTTTCAATGATCCGGGCCTACAGCATCCGCACTGTGTTCTGGGCCAGTTCCCTGTGTAGTCCACCAACCCCCCTATTCTCTCACCAGATATGGGCGTATGGGAAACTATGTCTCATTCCGTACCCTGAGGGCTCTGTTCTTCCTCCACCCCCGTCGGTCGTTCTATCTCGGGCGAGCATGACAGTGTTCCAGCCTGCGAGACTAAATCCTCCTGCTCCTTCACCCTTCTCTTCCACTCCACTTTTCTTTTCCCTCCTGGCTACGCTTGGGTCCTCCCACCTCATCCACCCTCCATCACAGTGTCCTAAATGTTGTGTGTAAAGCTCAACTGCACCATCCCAGCACCTGGAGGGCAGAGGCACGACCCTCCCTTCTAATGGAAGAGTGCAGTACCTGTGATGGTGGCCTGCCCGGTTGGGCGCCACATTACACTGTATGTAGATCCATTATACTACATGGAGGGCTGTGTGAGGTTCATAGTTGGGAATTATACTGTGACGGGGTAGTTAATGGGGGTACAGTAGGTTCATCATGCTGTGTGTGTGGAGAAATTCAATGGGGGGGCATCATACAGTGTTTGTAGGGCACTTTTATTGGCATTGAACTTTATGGGGGCAATGAAAGAGGGATGTAGGAATTTCAATACTCTGTAAGGGCTGACAGGTTGTGAGATTTATATGTTTCTATTGACCTAGACAAATATTTTGTTTGGGGGGGGGGGGGCAATTATAACTTCTACATTGAGGCCCCATGATTTTTATATGTAGCCCTGGTGAAGGATGCATTGTCTCTGTGCTGCAGGACTGATTGGCCATAACTTACACACCATGTTCAGTTCCGTCCCTTGGTACATAGAGGTATCCAGCCATATTTCTCCTGAGTGGCAGTTGGTCAGTGGTGCTCATCCCCTTTTTTCCTCCCATATCCCTTACTCAATCCAATAGGAAGGCCCCTGCTATTAATTACAGACAGCCCCGTGTGTGGTGCTTGTGATTGGTTAAGTGTTTCGGGAGAAGGAGATGTGGTCAGTTGGGGAAGACACACCAGCTTAGTGCAGTGGCTGTTTGATGCTTAGACTTCAGGTTCTTGCATGTGGTTTGTGGACGGTGCTGCATGGTGGACATGTTGGACTAGTTAGGGCGAGGCAGCAGCCATATTGGAGCTGCCCACAGTTTTGTAGGTGTGTGCCAGAGATAATGGGTTGTCAGCTAATGCTGCCTCCCGTGCTATAAGGATGGAGGACTGTGCCTGCGGGATCACAGCTCTGCCAGCCATCATTGTGTGTCTGTATGATTGTGCCAATACTGCCATTGCCATTAATCACCCTTGTTCTGTATTCCTGTGTGGTTCTTGTAAGTGTGTGTGATGGCGCTGACATCCTTGTGTTTGGACATCTTTTTTACTATTTCTTAAAATGAAAATATCCACTATTGTCCTCATTTTTACAGGATAGATATAGATCTGTATGGACCAGATTTATTTCTACCGATTAAAAAAATGTTCTAGTGTGGTGGGCACTGTTTTGCAGTTTGCCTCAAGCAGCAGAGAACCTAGGTTCACCCCTGCTCGCAGTGGTCATCTGTCTGCAACACTTAGTGTGACAGGTGATTGGTTCCGAACAAACACCAATCATTATTTAATGTGTACTTGTTCGCCGCACCACATCGTTGCATGTAAGCATGCATGTGCGTATTGGCTCGGTGCTTTAATCAACTCTCATGTGTTGTGTCGCGGATTATTGCTAGAGGCATTGGCATGGCCAACGAGGCAAAACACGACGCTCGCGTGACGATTAATTGTACAGTGAATTAGTACAGTGCTTTTATGTTGTGTGTGTTGAGCTACTGCGTTGCCTAAAAAAATCACTCTTGGGTTCTTGGTCTGGATAATATTGGAGCCTTGAAAGTATGCGTGTGCACAGATATTTGTGTGTTTCCAGTTATGTGGCCCATATGTATTGATCACCTAATATTGCCTTGTCCATGTGTGTGTACAGAATATGTGTAATGAAATACATGTATATGGAGGAAAACACACACAGGCACCATACAGTGTCACCACAAAGGCCTGTCCCGGGGTCCCGTACATATGTCCCCAGTGCTTATGTACCCCTATAAATCTGACATTATGTCACCCTACATTTGTGGTACACCATATACTGGGACATGCATCTCTTTCCTGGGCCAAAGATACACTTTTGAGGACACCAATACGTACTTGTGGTATCGTGTCAATCTTTGTAACATAATAATGCTATGGGGTAAAACCCCGTTACATGGGTAACAAATATTAAACATATACATTCTTTCCCAAAAACACTGAACAAGAGTCCATGGTTTTAAACAAATTTTTATTCTTAAAACATATGACCAACATGGTCCATAAAATTCCAACATGTATATCACAAAGGCCAGAAATGTGACTAAAATTTTCTTTATAAAAAATCACACATGCGGGTGAAGAGGCTGGGCATCTTGAGGGTAGAGGTGGGATGGGCCTGTTTATAGGCCTCAATGAGGCAGTGTAATCGGGCCAGTTTGCCAGCCGCTTCGGCATGTGCCGCCTCCAGGTCCTGCAGGGATGGGCCACCTACAGAGTATACAGAACATCAACATCAGCAACATGTTTAGGACACATAGCAGGTGTGTTTTCATAGAACTGTTTGCACTTACCAGGCGGCTGTGTAGCCACCGTTTGGGGGGATGGGGATGGTGAGGGGCTTACTGCCCAGTCCACCGCTTGGCTGGGGTTATCTGTAATCAGATCAGCATATGTGTATTTGTTGGCCCATAACAAAGGTCCCTACATACTAATTGAGGGGAAAAAACAAGAAAGACAGATATAGTGCACAGTATATATGAGTAATATTGACATTACACACACCTTTTTGGCCACTTGTGGGGTCCTGCGGGGACCACTGTCCCGAATTGGCCTCACTCAACAGATCTCCTTCCAAGGGTGGGGTGGAATCAGCCCTTGGGGTCCCCTCTGCCCCAGATGGTCTGTGGGGTGATGTCGGCCCTTCTGCATGTGGCGGCGTTCCTGCCGCCGGTTGCCCTGGTGACCCGGGTTGGCTCTGTGGTGGTGGTGGCCCTCCCGCAGGGGATGGGGGATGTTCCGGGCTTCTGTCCCTACCTGTTGAGGCAACAACATACTTTTTCACAAGAACAACAGGGCCTGATATGTGGGGACTAAATAAACAGTGCTGTTTGAAGTTTATTAGGTCAGGATGAGTGAGATTGAAAGAATGGCAGGATACGGCAACATTATGTCATCTGTGGGTAGGGTCAACATATGACAGTATGTGGCTAGGTAAAGGAGACATATAGGTTAGAGGGGACTATAGGGTGTATGTGGATGTTGCAGGTAGATGATCCTGCAGCTGCAGAGTCATGAAGAAGCTCTCACATACATTGGCCCTATATATGTTGGGGTGTAAAGTGGCATGTGCTGGCCTTCATATGTCTTTCTTTACACAGAAGGGTATGTGTATGTTGTGACGCTACTCACCACGCATCTGGGTAATCCTGGAACGCAGTCTGGTGATGCGTCCGGGTGTTTTGAATTTCAGATCTGCAATCTTTTTGCAGATCTGCTTTGTGCTCCGCAGAATCCCCAACCTACTGTCCAGACGCCTCTGCACCCTACGCAGGACATCCAGCTTATGGAGGCGCAGATGGGTGTGGTGCTCGTGACACCAGTAATCCCTGGTGTCACATGTAGCTATGTGAAGAAGGAGCTCAGGCTCTCCCCACACTGCAGCTCGCCTGGGTGCCGCCATTTTGACTATTCTGCAGGGGAAGGGAAAGCAGCAGAAAGTCGGCGCCAAAATATTTACAACGCTCGGGCGAATGAACGCACGGGAGATTTGTCACATGTTGAAGGGGGCTCAGAGGCGCCGAAAAAGCCACAGGATTCACTGTATGCGTTTGTGTCATGTAATACAGGAAGGCTGCCACTACAGCGCTCATGCAGACTTAAGTTGGGATGTAATGGCAATTGCGTTTCTGTTAAAACACATTTGTGGCACATCTCTGCACTTCTGAACACAGCCGCAAACACAGAGGCCACATCAATGCACTACTGTACAGTATGTACGCTCCTGGGTAATACAGCTTTGGACGACACATCATCAAATATGGCGCCGAGGAACAAGACAACCAATCGGAACGCTCGAGCTGCCACCAATCCACGCAGACCGCCAGAGCTAGTAAATACGCCCTGAAACGCCTACCGGAATGGTATAGGCGATGTGTGCTGTCGCCTTGGACATCGCTCATGAGATGTTACACAGGGTGATCAGCACACATCGCCCAAGAATGGTCGCCTTGTTTCAGAGCTCTGTTGTGAAACCAGGCAACCGCTCAGACGTGTCGCCCTCGCCCATTTACATTAGGCGATGCATTGGCGATGTCGCCGGCAACAGGCCACGCCTCAGCGTCGCCTGTGGAATCGCCAGCGATATCTCCAGGTGTGACCTTTAAGGATATATACTGAATACATATGTTTTGGCTAAAGCCTTTGGGAAAACAACCATACTTTGTAGGTTCCAAAGGCACAGAACAATCTGTAGCTGAGTAGAAAGCTACAGATTGAAGTTATAAAGAAAGCAGTTATGTCACACTTTAACACTAATGTGGAACAATGAAAGGACCAGGAAAATCTCGCAAGGCTGTAATCCATTTATAGAAAGAGCTGTGAGCAATGTTTGTAGGATTCCAGAAAGGTCCATGAAGTTTAGATACAGCGCTGCTCACCATTATTGGCACCTCTTTTTTTTCATAGACTATACATACTTCAGAAATAAATGGAAATGTACCAAAGTATATCCTTAGGATATATTACTTACTGGTCCAAAGTAATACAACAATAAAACATTGTTTGTCAGCTTACATGTTGCAAGTTCAAAGAACAAACAGAATAAACAACATGTGCAGCAATAAAGGCCCCTAATTAATACTTGGTTGCAAAGTTAATCTCATTGATGACAGTCTCCAAACATTTCTTGTAGCCATCTATAAGCTTTTTGCACTTCTCAGCTGTTATTTTCTCCCACTGTTCCTTTGCAGATTGTTCAAGCTCTTGAATGTTTGCAGGGTTCTTTTTCTCAATGGAAGATTTCAGCTCATTTTAAAGATTTTCAATGAAATTGAGGTCAGTACTCATTGCTGGCCATTTTAAAACCGTACTTATTTTTTACAACCATTCCTGTGTACTTTTGGATGTATGTCTTTTTCGAGAACCATGATCTTCTTACACTGGGTAGGAAATTTTGCTCTAAAATCTCTTGAAAATGCTCTGATTTCATTATCCCTCTTCTTCAATCAAGGCCTCCTGTACCAGGCAAAGAAAAGCAACCCCACAACTTTAAGGATCCTCTACCATTCTTAACTGTTGGTAGGGTGTTCTTTTCCTTATAAGTTTCATTGCGCCATCTTTAAACAAACTGTTGGTTTGCATTCCCAATAGGGTCTATTTTTGTTTCATCTCTCCACAAAACATTTTCCCAGAAGCACTGTGGTTTGTCAAGGTACTCTTTGTCAAAGATCAGTAATTCCTTTTTATGTACTTTCTTCAGCAATGGTCTCTTCCTTCACCTTCACCCATAACGCTCTGCTTGGTTTAGTGTGCGGCATATGGTACTTGTTGAAACCATGACCCCAGACATTCCCAGTTGGCATTTAGGTCTTTGAATGTTTGACATGGTGTTTTCTCTGTCGTTCACACCAACCTTCAAAGACATCGCTTTTTAATTTTCCTCTTTTCCCAATATCCATGGAGTTTGAAACTGGGATGCAAAGGTCTTTGGAGATGGCCTTATACCCTTATGAAGTCTGGTGTTTGCTAATAACAGCAATTCTGATTTACTTAGACAGCTCTTTTGTGTTCACCATTGTGACAAAGGAACAGGGTCTAACGTGTGGCTTTTTAAAACACTGAACTCACCATTCATTGGCTAATTCATGTCACATGGGCACGAACAATTTATCACAGATTATTCTCATTTGTGATTTACCACGGGCAAGTCAAAGTTTGTTTCCATATTAATTTAATGTCAAGGGCCACAACAAGCTTTAGGTTTTTTATTTTTCCCTCCCATTATTATTTGTTTTAAATTGTTGTTTATCATTTGCTCTTTTGTACTTACCACAAGTGCTCTATGCAATATATTCCACATTATGTACTTAAACTTCAATGATTCCATTAATGTTGTAGAGAACTATAGACACCAAGAATTAGAGAGTTTCTAAAGGACAGTCCATGGACATGTATCTGTAAGCTTGGGGATAACATCTAAAGACGAAGAACATAAATGTCTTTAAAGCAGCAATGGACATATTAGATAACACAGTAATGCCAATACTATCAAATTACTGCATAGCTAGAATAAAGTATTTAACATTTTGTTGATATAGCTGAGAAAACTTAGAAGTTTGCCAGTTGCTCACGTAAACTGCACAAACACCCCAAAATGTGTCACTCAATTTGCCTAACTTCCATATTAAGTAGGCTGGCATCTTATGAAATAAGGCATTGGCTGACAACTCAAGACAATTAGCTCACACTTGGCCCTTCATATCTAGCAAAGGCCATAGGTGCAGAGAAATAGGACTTTGTGTTCGACCCAAAATAAATATGTTTCAGTTCAATTGTTCTGTGTTCAATTATATAGATTTAATTCACTATTAAGGGATCATATTGATTCTGGAAGTAAACCAGCAAGTCCTAGTTCAATAGCTAAAAGTGAAATGTAAAGAGCCACAAAAGAACCCAGTTTTTAACTGCCCAATTAAGCCCTAAAATATGTAAGACGACTATCTTATTTCAACTCATCTCATCTCCAATCTGCACCAGTGTAGATAAATATGATCAATTTAGTGCCATGTCCATATGACACAATTTCACAAGAAATGGGAGCAGTTTTATTCTGAAGATTCTGCTTGTAATGGAATAACGTTATACACCATTAATTCTATAAACATTCTACCTTGGAAACATTTGTGTATTTGGCTTTAATTATAATATAATATTACGTGATATGTTTTATTTTTTGGGGGATCATATGCAAAAATATACTTCTCAAAAAAATAAAGGGAACATGTAAAATGTTAAATGTTCCCTTTATTTTTGTGAGCAGTCTTAAACCTATGCAATTGTCCATAAGTAGTACACAGCTCAAAACAACATTTAACATTTAACATGTTCCCTTTATTTTTTGAGCAGTGTAATACCTTGCCTGTTTTCACTACTTCAGACTGCAAATGCATCACAATATATACTATTCTAGATATAATGTATACAGTCATGGCCAAAAGTTTTGAGAATGACACCAAAATTACCGTATTTTTCGCTTTTTAAGACGCACTTTTGTTCCCCCCAAACTTTGGGGGGGCACGGGGGTGCGTCTTAAAAAGCGCATGTAAAAAAAAAAAACATAAAAAATTCAAATAGTACCAGATAAGGGGGGCGAGGGGTGCAGCTGCCAGTGTGAGTGCCGGAGGCAAGTTCCGGTGGGTGTGGAGAACCGCTGCAGGACCGGAGCAGCGGAGATTTACCGGCAGCAGCAAGCGGTGGGCGCCGCCATGTTTATTGTGGCAGTCGGCCGGTAGAGGTAGAGGCTTCAAAATGGCCGCGGGTCTCCATTATGGCCGCGGCCATTTTGTTGAAGCCTCTACCGCTGGCTGCAGTGTTAATGAATGCAGCCAGCCACAAAAACATGGCGGCGCCCACCGCTTACTGCCGCCGGTACATCTCCGCTCCCTGGTCCTGCAGCTGTGTCCCCCCACCCACGAGAACCTGCCCCCCGGCACCCCCACTGAGCAGCTACACCCCTCCTCGGTGAGCCATGGGGGTCTGGGGGAAGATGGGGGCCATATATCATAATCAATAATTGTGGATGGGGGCATATGCAGAGAATGGGGGCATATATACAGCATGGGGGCATATACACAGGATGGGGACATATATAAATCATGGGGGGCATATATACAGGATGGGGGGCATGTATACAGGATGGGGGACATATATATAGGATGGGGGGCATATACAGGATGGGGGCATATATACAGGATGGGGGGGCATGTATACAGAATGGGGGACATGTATATAGGATGGGGGGCATGTATACAGGATGGGGGGCATGTATACAGGATGGGGAGCATGTATATAGGATGGGGGAACATATACAGGATGGGGGCCATATATACATGATGGGCACATGTATACCAGGATGAGGGACATACCGTATGCCATGCTGGGGGCATATGTTCCAGGATGGGGGCATATATACCAGGATGAGCAATATACATACCAGGATGGGGGCATTTATACAGGATGGGGACATGTATACGAGGGTGAGAGACATATATGCCAGGATGAGGGATATATATACCAGGATTGGGGGGGTTTATGTACCAGGATGAGGAACATATATACTGATTGTAAGACGGACACTGGCATTATAAGACGGACCCCATTTAACATTAAAAACTATTTTTTTCTCATTTCCTTCACCAAATTTGGGGGTGCGTCTTATAATCCGGTGCGTCTTATAAAGCGAAAAATACGGTATATTTTCACATGATCTGCTGCCCTCTGGTTTTTATTTGTGTTTGTCTGATGTTTCTCTCACATACAGAAATATAATTGCTATAATATTATGAGTACCAAAAGGTTATATTGACAGTTAGAATGAGTTAATGCAGCAAGTCAATATTTGCAGTGTTGACCCTTCTTCTTCAGGACCTCTGCAATTCTCCCTGGCATGCTCTCAATCAACTTCTGGACCAAATCCTGACTGATAGCAGTCCATTCTTGCATAAACAATGCTTGCATTTTGGCAGAATTTGTTGGTTTATGTTTGTCCACCCGTCTCTTGATGATTGACCACAAGTTCTCAATGGGATTAAGATCTGGGGAGTTTCCAGGCCATGGACCCAAAATCTCTATGTTTTGTTCCCTGAGCCATTTAGTTATCAACTTTGCTTTATGGCAAGGTGCTCCATCATGCTGGAACAGGCATTGTTGGGCGCCAAACTGCTCTTGGACGGTTGGGAGAAGTTGCTCTTGGAGGACATTCTGGTACCATTCTTTATTCATGGCTGTGTTTTTAGGCAAGACTGTGAGTGAGCCGATTCCCTTGGCTGAGAAGCAACCCCACACATGAATGGTTTCAGGATGCTTTACAGTTGGCATGAGACAAGACTGGTGGTAGCGCTCACCTCTTCTTCTCCGAATAAGCTGTTTTCCAGATGTCCCAAACAATCAAAAAGGGGATTCATCAGAGAAAATGACTTTACCCCAGTCCACAGCAGTCCACTCCCTGTACCTTTTGCAGAATATCAGTCGGTCCCTGATGTTTTTTTCTGGAGAGAAGTGGCTTCTTTGCTGCCCTCCTTGAAACCAGGCCTTGCTTAAAGAGTCTCCGCCTCACAGTGCGTGCAGAAGCACTCACACCAGCCTGCTGCCATTCCTGAGAAAAGCTCGGCACTGCTGGTAGTCCGATCCCGCAGCTGAAACAGTTTTAAGATACGGTCCTGGCACTTGCTGGTCTTTCTTGGGCGCCCTGGAGCCTTTTTGACAACAATGAAAGCTCTCTCCTTGAAGTTCTTGATGATGCGATAGATTGTTGACTGAGGTGCAATCTTTCTAGCTGCGATACTCTTCCCTGTTAGGCCATTTTTGTGCAGTGCAATGATGACTGCACGTGTTTCTTTAGAGATAACCATGGTTAACTGAAGAGAAACAATGATACCAAGCACCAGCCTCCTTTTAAAGTGTCCAGTGGTATCATTCTTACTTAATCATGACTGATGATCGCCAGTCCTGTCCTCATCAACACCCACACCTGTGTTAATGGAGCAATAACTAAAATGATGTTAGCTGCTCCTTTTAAGGCAGGACTGCAATGATGCTGAAATGTGTTTTGGGGGTTAAAGTTCATTTTCAGGGCAAATATTGACTTTGCAAGTAATTGCTGTTAAGCTGATCAATCTTTATGACATTCTGGAGTATATGCAAATTGCCATTAGAAAAACTGAAGCAGTAGACTTTGTTAAAATTAATATTTGTATCATTCTAAAAACTTTTGGCCATGACTGTATTTTAATAAGTTCACCTTTAAGGAAAACAAGTACCAGTTTTTGAGCTTTTGGTTATGTGAGAGATTACCCTTACTTTGCCTCTGTGCTTTAAATCCTCTTCATTTCTCCTATGTATATTTTAGAAAAGGGGTAGGGAACTCCAGGCCTCGAGAGCCTCAGACAGTGCAGGTTTTTAGGATTTCCTTATTATGTACAGTTGGTGATTTAATCTTCTGCACTGGTGATGATTCCAGCTGTCAAATACTAAGGAAATCCTGAAAACCTGCACTGTGTGTGGCTCTCGAGGCCTGGAGTTCCCGACCCTGTTCTAAAATATACATAGGAGAAATGGAGAGGATCCGTATTCTAAAACAGGGTCGGGAACTGCAGGACAAAAAAGCAGCCCTGGCACACAAATCGCATCATTTCACCCCCAATTAGTGAATGTTGCTTTTATGTTATCATGCCCCTCATCACTCTTTTAAAGGAGTTATTTTTTAATTACGCAGCATTGCGTATTATCAACTGTAGCACCATATACATCTTGCTTCTCGAGGGTCCCAGTGGTTGGATATGGACTTGGGATAACCCATTGAAACAGGTTTTCCCATATTTTATTTTTATTTTCCCAAAGGAATATACGGTAGCAAATAATAAACTAATACTGACCTCCCAAAGTCAAATGCCATCTCTACGACAACAGGCAACAGTACAAGAGAAAGTGGTACAGAGTTTATACACATGATAAGGCTGGGGTACCACTTGTATAATGCATGGCTCACGCATCGGATGATGAGGCTCCTGCTTTGCTGCAATCGTAATTCAATCCTGTGATCGGATCACAGCTGTGGAGAGGAGGGAGAGATTAATTTCTCTATCTCCTGCATTGCCGGCATTGGCGAATATTTCATTGCAGTCGGATGATATCTGACTGCAGTGCAATATTTGACATGCACCCAAATCCTTGTATGGATGCGTGGTATCTGAGACTCACTGCCAAACACCACATGCTGCAAATTTTTCCTTGGCATGATTTAACTGAGGAAAAAATAGTAGATAGACACTGGCTTATTGATTTACAAATTGTCTGAGTGCAATCCGATGTTTTATCGGATTGTATTCTTCTGTTGAAAACACAAGTGGAACCTATTACAGATACTGAGGATTGCACCTAGTATACAGGACAGGAGAAGTGGTTCTGTACAGTGTATATATAGAGAATATTACAGGTACCGAGAAAAAGTATAAAAAGTAAATTCTTGCTCACCCCTACACTTATCCTTGCAATGTCTTTTTCTCCCATGAATTTGATGAGATACAAATCCCTTTTCTTGATATATTGTGGAAGGGTAATGTTCAGACAGGCATTGTGAGACCATATTACCACAGTGCTATTTCTGGTAACACCATCTTATATGCGTCTAGTAACCACCGGAGACATATTATTAAAAACATTCCAGTGGGAGAATTTGTTAGAGCAAGACGATGTTGCACTACAACCCACACCACGAAAGGCAGAATATGGGGTTTTGGAAAAATGTTTTTTTTTTAAAGGGGAACAAACTGAAGGATATAGATAAAGCCCAGAAGGTTGATATTTAAAAACCAGGGAGCAGCATCTTGCACAGAAAAATAATTTTGAGACAAACGAAAATCAGGAATCAGTATTGTTTTCTACTGATTATAGCAGACAATATTTTTTGATTGTGAATATAGTGAAAAAATATCTCCCTATACTAACCTCAGACAAAAAAACTAAAACCATTTTAAAGCAAGGGGTGAAACTTGTATCAAGACGGGGTTCACACTGGGCAACAGTCTCTCTCCAAGTGATTTTTTTTTAAATGCAGAACAATAAAAAAGGTGAAAGGTGTTACAAATAAGAATTGGTTAAAAACTGAAACATCTTAAAAGACTGCGTTCACACATCACATATTTTGCACGTATTTCTGTAGTTGTGCGTTTTTTTCCCGCGTTTTGCATAAAAAAACGCAACTGCATTCACACGCTGCGCATTGTTACCTGCGCTTTTCCTGAGCCCATTGTATAATGTGGCCTATGGGAAATGCACACGTAAAAATGCACAAAGAATTGACATGGTCACTCTTTTTGCAGATGCGCTTTGCAGTGAAAGCGCGTCCGCGTTGTCTGTGTGAGGTGTGTGTGTCTCTGTGTTGTCTGTGTCTCATTGTGGTGTGTGTGTGTGTGTCCCTGTGGGGTGAGTGCATGTGTCCCTATAGGGTGTGTATGTGTGTGTGTCCCTGTGTGGGGGGGTTGTGTGGTGTGTGTCTCTGTTGTGTGTGTCTCTTTGTGGTGTGTGTGTGTCTCCCTGGGTGGTGAGTGCATGTGTCCCTATAGAGTGCATATGTGTGTTTGTCCCTGTGGGGGGGGTTGTCTGTGTGGGGTGTGTGTGTCTCTGTGTTGTGTGTGTCTCTTTGTGGTGTGTGTGTGTCCCTGTGCGGTGAGTGCATGTGTCCCTATAGGGTGTGTATGTGTGTGTGTCCCTATGGGGGGGTCTGTGTGGTGTGTGTGGATCTGTGCTGTGCGTGTCTCTTTGTGGTGTGTGTGTGTGTCCCTGTGGGGTGAGTGCATGTGTCCCTATAGGGTGTGTATGTGTGTGTCCCTGTGGGGGGGTGTCAGTGTGTGTGGGGGGGTGTCTGTGTTGTGTGTGTCTCTTTGTGGTGTGTGTGTGTGTCCCTGTGCGGTGAGTGCATGTGTCCCTATAGGGTGTGTATGTGTGTGTGTCCCTGTGGGGGGGTCTGTGTGGTGTGTGTGGATCTGTGCTGTGTGTGTCTCTTTGTGGTGTGTGTGGGTGTCCCTGTGGGGTGAGTGCATGTGTCCCTATAGGGTGTGTATGTGTGTGTGTCCCTGTGGGGGGGGGTGTCAGTGTGTGTGGGGGGGTGTCTGTGTTGTGTGTGTCTTTTTGTGGTGTGTGTGTCCCTGTGCGGTGAGTGCATGTGTCCCTATAGGGTGTGTATGTGTGTGTGTCCCTGTGGGGGGGTCTGTGTGGTGTGTGTGTGTCTCTTTGTGGTGTGTGTGTGTCCCTGTGGGGTGAGTGCATGTGTCCCTATAGGGTGGCCATGTGTGTGTGTCCTTGTGGGGGGGTCTGTGTGGTGTGTGTGTCTGTGTTGTGTGTGTCTCTTTGTGGTGTGTGTGGGTGTCCATGTGGGGTGAGTGCATGTGTCGCTATAGGGTGTGTGTGTTTCCCCTTGGGTGTGTGTGTGTGTCTGTGTTGTGTGTGTCTCTTTGTGGTGTGTGTGTGTTTGTTCGGGTGCGTGGTGAGTATCCAATGTTGGGGCTGCACCTTAGCGACTATACACTTGCTGTTACTCTTTGTGTGCGTGTGGTGTGTATACATGTCCCCGTGCATGGTGAATATCTCATGTTGGGGCCCCACCTTAGTGACTATATGCTGGTATGAGCTGTTAGTCTTTGGCGCTATCATTAAGCCCCTCTCATTCACAACTGTCAACTGGTAACTGTCACTTTCTCTCCATTATGTAGATAGGGGCAAAATTGTTTGGTGAATTGGAATGCGCGTGGTTAAAATTTCGCATCACAACATAGCCTATGATGCTCCCGGGGTCCAGACGTGTGACTGTGCAAAATTTTGTGGCTATAGCTGACAGCTGTCGATTTTCCTCCAACACTTTTCCATTCACTTTTTCCCCATTATGTAGATAGGGGCAAAATTGTTTGGTGAACTGGGACGCGCAGGGTTAAAATTTCACCTCACAACATAGCCTATGACGCTCTCGGGGTCCAGAAGTGTGACTGTGCAAAATTTTGTGGCTGTTGTTGCGACGGAGTAGATGCCAATCCCGGATATACATACACACACACACACACACATACACACATTCAGCTTTATATATTAGATTTATGTGTTAGACCAGCTGAAATTGTGAGATCATTATACTAGTGACTTCCCCTCCTGAAAGGGTGGACATAAAAAGAGACTTGGTATCATTCAGCGTTTTTTTCAAATCGCGGCAGATGCGGTGAAAAAAACGCATCTGCCGCGATTACCGCATACCGGCTGCACTTGCGGCACGGTTGCGGCACGGTTGTGGCAAGCCCCATACGATGTATAGGCGGGCTTGCGGCAGGTGCGGCAAGTGCGGTTTTGGCACTTGCGGCAGGTGCGGCCGCGAAAAAAAACGCGGTCAGCCACGGTTTTTTCGCGGCCGCACCTGCCGCAAGTGCCAAAACCGCACTTGCCGCACCTGCCGCAAGCCCGCCTATACATTGTATGGCACTTACACATTATAATGCTGCACTCAGTCCTGTCTATGAAGGTGCTAACTAAACACAATTCTATTTCAAATATACAATAGTTGCACTCGACACAGACTTATTTCACAATAGGGAAAACTGAAAAATGAAAAAGTAGAGATACTTGGTATTATGGAAATGGCCAAATCGATAATTCACCCAGTTGCCACGTTGCGGCGATCTCTGTTAACTGGGTCCTAACACTAATGAAACTACCTGATGTCTGTCTGGGCTTTTCCTCATCGGCTGATACCAGAGAACAATGGATTTGCAGTCTTATAACTGTGTATGACATGGGTTCAACACCCGTCTGCTAGCACCTTTCCTCACTCTAGTTGTGAGATATGAGCTATTGCCCTCTGGTATCAGTCTCTAGCACGCCTAAGGGGTTAACTTCTTTTCCCAAGGCACCAATTATATATTCAAAGCACCTGTCTTTAGTTATAAGACTGCAATCCATTGTTCTCCATTACATGCAATATACAGGACAGGAGAAATGGTACTGTGCAGTGTACTAGATATATACAAAATAATACAGATACTAAGAATTACACCCAAAAACAAGCAAAAAAAGCCAGCTCCACCAGTAAAAAAACCAGTAAAACTTTTGCATATGCACATATTACCCCCAAACTGTAAAATATAAAAATTGAGAATTTGGCAAAAAATTGATCAGTATATTTGAGCCACTCTGCCATATCAAGGCATCTCAAATAGGTCAGTCTTACGCTATACTTTTTTATTTTAGTTGTGCATTACTTCCTCAAACATAAAAATATAGTAGAATATCCAAAACAAAATCTACCTGGTACATCTCCAATTTGCTCCCATGTTGTCAGTCTAAATGCAAAGGAATAAAAGCCAACCCAGGCCCAGCACACCTATCACTAACGCAACAGGAGTCTGGATTTCTCAGAATTAACTCTCACTGTACCAGACCAGCACACATGAATAAGGGCAAGACAAGTCCAAGTAAATGAAGCCTGAAATAACTGAGCCTGAGGGCGGGGTGCGATAACTGAATGTGAACAGTTACCAAGAATGCCATCTACAATACAGATGGAAAACAAGTAAAATCTGGCTTGCAGGGCAAAGTGGGGTTCAGCCACGAACCATTACCAAAAACAAGCAAAAAAAGCAAGCACCCCCAGGAAAAAACTTGCAATAACACTTGAGCAAATGCACATATTGTGCAAAAAACTACTAGAAAAAAGCAGCATAAAAAACTCACCATGTATGCCAAAAGCAGAATCAAAATGCACTCTCAGGCTGCAGTCAGAGCCCATATGTGAAGCAAGCCCAGCTGCAGGCTGATAAATCACCTCTACCAGCAAGATGTGGGAGGCGATCTGCCATGCATACACTGAGCCCGCTTAGAGCACCATTCACACAGATACAGTTGATGCAGAGTGTCTGAAAGCGACCCATCCTGCGCCGCTGCTTGAGCGATGGGTCGCACAGTACGATACCTCTGCACCACTAGATGAATAGCACCCCTAAGGGCCCAACTGCAACCTGGATAGATAAAAAGTACAAAAAGTCTCTTATATGATGAATAAAAAACTTTTACAATGGGATTTTGGTTCATGCATTGGCCAAGACATTTAAGCTGATGATCCACGACAAGGAATCCCATGCTCATCAGTCCTATCAAAAACTTGTGCAAAAAACTACTAGAAAAAAGCAGCATAAAAAACTCACATCAGCTTAAATGTCTTGGCCAATGCATGAACCAAAATCCCATTGTAAAAGTTTTTTATTCATCATATAAGAGACTTTTTGCACTTTTTATCTATCCAGGTTGCAGTTGGGATCCCCCATTGAAGTGACCATCTTTCCTGGTATCCGAGTACCCCCTACCCTGTCGACCGACTCAAAGTGGCGTCACAAACAGGATCCCGAGACAAGTAAAACCGGGTACTGTGTGCCTAGAATTGGACTTTATTGACTGTTTGTGCACTGTAAAATCGGGCTGCCATTACTGCGCCTCAGAAATTCAACTGCGTCATAGAGCGGGCGAAAAAGATAAGCCCCGCCCCTCCGCTCTGCCAAGGTATGCCGAAGTGTAGTGGCGGGCTCCGAAAAGGCCCGAAAGACTGTCCTACTAAATTTCTCTGAAAGGCGGGCCTAACTATGTAATAGACTATGTGCTGACCAGGGGCATGACTCGGCCCCTCACCAAATCAGTGCCATGCAAGAGGCGCCAAAATGTCTCCCCACTCCCCTTGCTATTAAACAGCGAAGGGGGCGGGTCAAGAACCAGACCGCACCAGTTCGGGACTATAAAAATCAAACAGGGCGCGGCCGGAGGTCAGAACGTGATACCTAGTGAGACCCCGGACCCGTTACCCGTGTGCGGCCTGGTGGAGATGGCAGTCCCCAAACTTAGGGCCGTAATCCTGGAGGTTGAGGAGGACCTGGTGGACGACTGTGCTGCCCAGGGAGTAGCCACCCTTGAAACTGAAGGAGAGGATACTGCCTTATGGGGAGCAGCGTTACGAGATCTGCGAATCCGCCTCCAGGAAACCACTGAATGGACTATCTGGCATTGGAGTGCCGAGCTGTTTTTGCAAATAAGCGAGCGGGTGGAGCAGCAAAGGGAACTCCAGCTCAGAAGGGAACGGGGAGTGCTGGTCACAACCCAAATCAAGCACCCGGTAACCGATGAAAGCCACACCCCCACCGAACCAGTGAACCGGCCAGCAGTGGAGCCTGAGGTGGAGGCTGCTGAGTATAGAGACCTCATTAAGTTCTCGGAGGAGCCTGACGCAACCATGGAAGAGGAGAGGGATCTGGAGGAAGGAGTCACCGGCAGCACCGAGGAGCCCCGCGAGCTAAGAAGGGCTGAGACACCAGCAATGCAGATCGAAGCCGGAGAAAGGAGGATGGTCCTATCTTTGGCTGATGATGGAAGTTCCTGGCAACCGGTGGGCTGTCCCTGTTCACCCGACCTAACCTGGACGATGAGGTTGAGCAGCAGAGGCGACATGAGGCCTGGTGGGCAAATGAGTTGGAGACCCGTCAGGCCCATATGTGCGCCTGAGCCCAACCATCACAAACTCTTGACCAGTGCAAGAAAGGAGTAAGTCACCACCTTTAACCTGGGAACTGGTTATGGTTTTGCCCGGGAAGAAGGTCTCTACTCAGAAATTTTCGTTGCCTGGGGGGATGTGGAGTCACACCTTCTACAAGGACACCCAGATTGAGACCTATATCGGGGCGATACCATCTCATATGAATGCCATGCTGGACCCTGAGGGTGGTATGCGATCCGGGTGAGCAAGCAAGTATGAAGATTGAGATGTTTAATTAATGTAAATAGTTGAATATAATGCCTTTTCCCTTGCAGCGGTATTATAGTTTACAGTTTCTTGTTGTGATGAAACCTGATTGAACTTTAAATCAGAGACTGATACCCGGTAGTGATGGGCGAGTCCTAAATTACTCGGAATCGCTTGACTCTAGCGAGTCCGAGCCCGGGACTCGCTACTCGTTGCTAGTCTAGCGAGTCCAATGTTAATGAATGGGGAAGCGAGTAATAGCGAGTAATGTGCGATTTACAAATCGCAGATGTGTCTCGGAAAGCGCTCGCATTGCCATTTTGGAAACACAAGCAGGTGGCGTACGTGCTATTTGCAGGTAGGAGAGCAGCAATGCACTGGTCTGCCACAGAGAAAATAAAGCTGAAGGGGTTATTATGACCCAAAATCTATCAGGTGCAAAAAAATAAGAAATAGTACCTCAGCTAAGCCTCTGACTTCAGCTATTAGGAAAGCTGAGTGAGTAAGCTAAGCTATTAGGTTGGTCCTGTGTGCACTGTAAGGCTGCTCCTCCCTGCCTGCCTGCCTACAGTCCTCTACACAGTACTCCTCTGTCCTCCTGGTATCCCTCAGAAGAGCTGTTTGGGTTAAATATAAGGAATCTTGAAGTTTCCCTACACTGACTGACACTCCCTATGATCTGCTCCAGCATCTACCTCACCCTGCACTAGCTCAGATCGTCACAGGAATGTGGAGGAAATGG